>RSEF01000008.1:25891326-25917584 GCA_003993805.1 Himantopus leucocephalus | reverse complement strand
TGCACTGTGCCTAAAACTGCCTTGTCTGTGCCAAGTACATAAAGTGGATTATTTCATGTTGTACAAAACATGCTTCTGTTTATTTACCCCAGTATGATGCTTGTCGTCTTCACGTCATGGCTTTTCTTCTTCCCTTACTGTTTGATTCTTATTCTGTATTTGTGTAATTGTTCCTCCTCCTTGGAGACTTTCATTGACCTTGTCGAACTGCATTTTACCTCTCAGGATGTTTATCTGATTTGCGAAGATTAATCTGAATTCTTTTACTGACTTGCAATGTGCTTGTAGCTTCTCCCACTTCACTCACGTCTGTAAAGTAGCTAAACATACTGTCTGTTCTGTTAAATCTACCCATAGCAAGCCTTGGATATTCCTTAGCAAATCATATATTACGTGCCTTTCTAATGTGATAGGCAATAATCAAAGCTACTACTGATATGCAAGCGCATCTTGTGTTTCCATTTTTAGTACAGCGTTTTAGCAAGGGGTCCAAGTATATTTTATTTATACTTTTACCAATGATTTTGTCTGGTGTCCAGTGGTATCTGAAAGGATGGATTAATGAGTTTCTAGAGGGATGTGTTTCAGAATAAACGGGGTTATAAAGTATTTACCTAATCTGTTTGAATCTTGCAGGATGAAATTAAATCTTCCATGTTTTATGAAGAGATAGATAACCCACTCATCTAGGCTTTACTCTCGCATAAAGAAAAAGTGGATAAAGTCATGCTTTTTACATCCGAATCCCTGGATATTTAGCATGTGGATACTAAAAAGAATATCCACATCATTTAATTCAGGCTGCTTCATATGTCTTTAAACCATGCCTTGTATCTGTTGCTCGTTCCCCCTTGTGTTTGAGTCAACAGTTATGACCCTACCAATGTGGGTAAGACAATAACTCTATATTATGGAAACTATGGATAGCGAGCTTA
Source organism: Himantopus leucocephalus (assembly GCA_003993805.1). Lineage (NCBI taxonomy): Eukaryota > Metazoa > Chordata > Aves > Charadriiformes > Recurvirostridae > Himantopus > Himantopus leucocephalus. Next base: position 25,916,649 of record RSEF01000008.1, on the reverse strand, counting down.
TTTTAATATACCATTTCACGACCTCAGCTTTTACTTTTTTAAAATGTAAATACCTAATACAAAAATGTTATTTTTACATTAACATTTTAATGAGTCTTATGTTGACTTTGCACAGTATATAATTATTATTAAAAAATAATCAGAAATCTTGCATATTTAATATTCATCGTTTTCTTCATGCTCAAGAAAGAAGTTACATTTTTTTCACAGCCTTTTCTGAACTTTTAAAGTTTCTTAAAGTAAGGTTGGCCTTGGGAAGTATCTGGCCATAAAATAATTACATTTTTTTGGCCCAAAATCATGCCAGTTGTGGACTGAACACCAGTTCAGACTGAAAGGGAATAGATATTTTAGAAGAGGTTGTCAGATTTTGTCCTGCTGCTGCTTTTTGAGTAGGACTTCAGACTGAGATGATGTAGCAGAAAACATCTCCAGTGCAGCCTTGCTGTTAAAGTCCTTTGCAAGAAGCATAGTGGGCACCGTGTGCCAAAGGGCTTTGTTTTAGGAAGAACTTTTCCAAAGTTTTCCCACCAGTGTGTAAAAATTAAAAGTAACTACAGGAATATTTATAAAACNAAAAACATCTCCAGTGCAGCCTTTCTGTTAAAGTCCTTTGCAAGAAGCATAGTGGGCACCATGTGCCAAAGGGCTTTATTTTAGGAAGAACTTTTCCAAAGTTTTCCCATCAGTGTGTAAAAATTAAAAGTAACTACAGGAATATTTATAAAACTGTAACAAATAACCAGATCTCTGTTATTCCTGTTGGTACAGAAAATAAGGAAAAAATTGATCTAAAATCCTATGCAACTTTTTGTCTTTATTTTAATACATTTTATCCATACATTTGAGAGCAGAGTTGTCTCTGGAAGAAAATTTGCCCTTTAGTGCACTAGCCAGATTTGCTAATAAAATTATTAATTAACCTTAAGGTGCTGGAGNCTGTTGGTACAGAAAATAAGGAAAAATTGATCTAAAATCCTATGCAACTTTTTATCTTTATTTTAATACATTTTATCCATACATTTGAGAGCCGAGTTGTCTCTGTATGGAAGAAAATTTGCCCTTTAGTGCACTAGTCAGATTTGCTAATAAAATTATTAATTAACCTTAAGGTGCTGGAGAGAGTTTAAGAAAAGCAAAACCAAAAGAGAGCTTTCAGTTTTTGTTTGAACATACAAAAAACATTCAAAATGTAGCATCACATGTCCCTCTTTGTACATTCCAGGAGCACATGACAATGTATCATATGCAGCTTGCTCTGCATGAGTTTCCTTCTGCAGGTTTACTTGATTAACAAGAACGAGCTAGAATTAGCATTTTAGATCTAGTTACTCTTTCTGCAACTAGACTATGCCATGACCACTTGACATTTTTATTTTATTCATAATGTCTTGAGAAGATAGATTCATTTCGGGAGGTATGCAGAGCTATTCATCCTATCAAATTGTATTATCAGTTTGATTCCAGTAGGTAACTGAAAATTCATACCACAACAGAGGACAGGCATCAAGTAGTTAATATTTGGTTTCAGTGATGACTGGCAGGCGGTGTCCACGTCTTTCAAAGCCATGCCAGTTGCCACTTTTCTGAGTGGAAAGCGAAAGGAGACTGAATTCCCCTGCTCTTTTAGAGTCCTTCCACTGGATCAAGGCCAAGGGCAGCGGGCAGCAGTGGTGCGTTGCGCTGTGTTTTTTCAAGGAAATGCAGAGGACTCTTATTGCTCAGAATCGTCAGTTCTTTGTTAAGGTCTTCCTTTAATTCCTCTTCAGTTCTTCAATTCTTTGTAAATTCTTCCTCTTCTAGATAAGAATAGGAATCACTTTGAACCAGTTCACATCGGAAAATACAACATGACCGTTTGGGAGCCAACGAACACCTCTGCCTTGTGCTCCCTGTAGGGACTGGGCACCAGAGATGCTCTTAGTTTACTAAATTGTTTAAATTGAGATATTAAAGGAATATTTATGTTTTTCTAAAGTATTTAGCATCATAGCTGGTTTTTTTGTTTGATCATTTTCATGGTGTGGTAAGGAGGGATCTTCCATAATCACAGATCCAAACTTGACTGCAGTAGATCCTGTCCGTATGAATAACCAAAATGTGAAACAACATAACATATGAGCAGAAGACATATAAAGAAACAGTGAGATAATACCAGCCATTGTAATGGTGAAACACGTCCCATCGGGACCAGCTGCCATGTCCCACCTGGGGGTTGGCATTGTCCTTTGGGCTCTCCCTCCTAAAAGGCAATACATATTTTGTGGTGTAAATAGGTATCATATAGATCAAAAGCTTTCTAGAGATCAAAAAATATTGAGCTCTGAGATCAACACTTTTGATGATCAGCACTTTGGCCAAAGGTTGCCAATTTTGTTGTTTAAAATTAAACGCTGCATGTTCTCACAAAAACATATTACTGCTAAACCCCAGGATTTACAAAGTGCTACATGGCACGTCTATGGTAGCATGCCTATATGGTAGACCACAGGCTTAAGTTGTCGTAAGTCTCAACCCTTGGGTTTTGAGACTCAGTAATATTTTAAACTTTTTTCAGTAGATTTTTAAAGCTGTTATTTTTTCATAATTGCCTTCTAGGAGGTGGGTTTTTTAAGTAATATTAAATAAATTGCATTTTATGAAAAAATTACAAAAAAGTTATGCCAAGAGTGTATTTTAATGTAACATATCACATATTAGCTGGTAGGGAATGATAACATGCTACAAACATGATAACTCTTCGCACAGGTTATCTCAGAGTGCACGTGGAGGGAGAACTGCTGTGTAGTGGTCAGCAGCCCCCCAAATTAACATCCTCATTTCACCAGAATAATTTTTCCTGTGTGCCACTTTTAACTAAGGAATGAACTATCTCTAAGAATTAATACCCGTTCAATCTACATTTAAAAAATTAAGATGAGTTTGTAATTTTTTTAGGGTTTGTTTCTGTGTTTGACAAGCCATTTATTCTGTAGCTTTAATAAGTGCTGGTTTCATTGCTCGTGAGTCATGAAAGAAGTAAGACATGATGCTGTCTGCCAAAACTATTACTTTTCTTGATGAACTTTAGTCTTGTAACTTTTAAGATTTTTTTTTTAATGGATTTTTCCTTCATAAAATGCTTTTTGCCTTTCTCATACTTCTCCCTCCTTGAATATTTTTGTAATTTAAAAATAAAAGGACTAGTAGGGTGCTATTTGCCCTCCCTTTCTGGCAGCGTTCCTCTATTTCCACTTTTGGTTGGAGATCACAGTAATCCAGCATGTTGTGGAAAACAGTTCTCCCCAGAGGGACATCTGGCTCTTTGATGCGCTCCACAGGCAGTTCTCTTGGCAGCTCTGGAGATGCCACAGAAAGATCTGGCACGCTTCTGTTTAGATGAAAGTAAGAAAATCACTTGTTAGTGATGTACAGAGTAAGATGCTGGTTACTGCACCAAATTGTTTTGGTCCTGCTCACATACTTCTGACAGGAAGTATTAGCACAGAGGAGACTTTTTTTTTGCGGATATGAATGTGGAAGAAAGTAAAAAGGTCTGCAAATACAGAATCAGTAAAGGCAGAAAAGGGGGAAAAAATATGCAAAATTAGTTAAGTAGTTGCAAAATCTGTGAAAAGGCATAAAAAAACCTGAATGGGGATCATGAATGAAAATTTGATTCCTACCCATGTGGTATAATGAAAAGATGTGTTATGAGTAATTGCTGAGCTCTTAGTACTCATCTGACGAAGAGCACGTGTGTGAGTAGGTAATCGTTGGTGAACAGGAGTTATATACGGTGTAGAAATTGGAGATTGCTGCTGCTATCTCTGTAGTCAGTGTTGCATCATTTGTCTACCTTCACATTTTTGCTGGCTTTACTATCTTTTAGTTCAACAGACATGTGGTGTCTTACTGGGTTTCAAAGGGCAGGATCTATTTTGATGGATCACGTTAGTGAGAAGAGTTTCTTGTGTGCGCTCTGGTCTGAAGGTATGCATTGATAAGCACCAGCTGGCCATTCATCCCCCACGAACATCCTCATCGCAGCTGCCCGTGCTTTAATCTGGACATTCACTATTCAAAGTTGGAAGTGCTGGGAAGATGAGTTGTTTCTCATTCCTCCCCCAAGAAAGACAAAGGCTGCCTGACGGCAGCAGTGGCAGATCTGTGGCATTCGGTTCAGAATTGGCACGTGCTGCTCTTGTAACTGGTACGTGAGCGAGGTGGCTGCTCTCCCTGCGAGCTGAGCAGATTGCAACAGCAGCAGAGGAAGGGAGGAGGTTCGAAAGAGCAGGGTGGATGGCACCAGGGGCTTTAAGAAGTGGCCCCAAGAAAAAAAAAAAACACCATGTTGGGAGATGTTGGCATCTGGCATCTGTTCTGCTGTTACTCAACCAGGAAAGTATGTGTGCCCTTACCAGAGCCTGGCCCAACGTGCCATCTTCTGAAGCCAGGGAGTTGAAACCTGTTCCCAGCCTTGATTATAGAGGACCCCACGGTATCATAGTCTGTCAGGTTCTATGTAGTCGGCCAGAAGTTCCGTATGTAAAAATTCATCTCCTGGAAAAAAATTATTTGGGAGATCTTTTAATGTACTGAAATACCTATTTCATTCAGAATTCTCTGCTTACAAAATCCATACCTATAAAAGCATATTTTGAGACTGAGTTATGGCTTGACTAACTACAGAATTGATTAAAAAAAAAAAACAACACCACCAAAACAAGCCAACACCTTTGACTAGTGCAACCAGTATTGCAATAGTCTCTTGGTTTTGTTCTTTCTAGCAGTATTCTCTACAGCACTTTTTCACCTCCAGTTAAATATTTTGTTTTCACATGAAAATTAAATGCTTTTCTTCTGTGGTGTGTTGAAGACTGTTAAACAGTTTTAATACACAAGTTTCAGGAATTCAGTTCAATTGATCCCTGTCTTTATTACTTTCAGGAGTGAAACCTTGAACACACATAACTCATTTTGCCATGAAAGATCACCATTGACTTCTGTGAGGCCAAGATTTCACTTACATATTCCCTTGAAAAGCAAAAATAAAATAAAAAACCCCATTATTTAGCTTAAAAGTTTATGAGTCCAACTTTCTGGACACTTAATTTTATCTGTACCAGATGGTATGTCTCCACATAGCTATTTCTGATGTAGCAATCCCTATTTGGCAGTTTTGAGATTGTCTTTCTGTGTGATAGTTCTGAATTGCAAAAGATAGAGAATCAAAAAGGCAAGGAAAAGTATTTGCCAGAAACATTTATGGCTTTTAAATACTCGCTAGCTACCCCTGCTCATTGCCTTCCATCCAGCTGTGGCCATATACTACAAATTGTCTAAGGAGTTTTTTGGGTTGGTTTTTTTTTTTATACTTTAGGTGCCTCAAACAAGCTCAATGTTGTACTCATCAGGCTTAACAATTTTTAGCCATTTTATTAGACACAATATATATTGATGTTAAAAAATACAATTTTGAATCTTTTCAGTATCTTTGAGAAGAAATGACTTGGAGCGCTTGACATTTTAGTGCAGTTTGTCTTTTCAAATAGATTTGGCTTCTAATGCATGTGACAACAGGACTTTGCTCTTCAGTTAGAGCATACATTTCAGAATAGTTGTTACCTAAAATATTATCATAAGGCATAAGAAAACACACGATTTAAGTTGCCTTTCATGAACATAATTAAGAATTAATAAGCCTTTACCAGTGGCTAGTCCTTAGAATTTCCACTGTTTTGCCTTTTGTGACCCGTGTTATTAAAAGTCCATTATTTTTACAGACTTTATTAAATTGGATCTTATTAAAGCATTCTATATTTGCATTTGGTCTTTCATAATTCATTATTATTATGACATTTACTTTTTACCATCAGATCTGAAAACATATCATAAGCTACCCTTTTCTCTTGAAAGAAATGCTAATTTCAAACAGTCCTCTAATGGAAGAGAAAAGCTTTATCAGTTTTTTCATTTATTCAAGATCGTGTTAAGAATACTAATGCTAGACTTCTGTATGCTAATATCTGAGAGCTTTTTTTGGTCAAAAGCTTAGAATTATTGTTTTTAGACCACACTGCTAAATATGCCACTGGCAGAGCACTAGTACAAAAGAAAATACAATTCTGAAGTACCACGTTTTAATTCTGTGACTGATAAAAACAATTTCTTGATCTTTCCTTATTAAATTATGCTTTCATATGAAATTATACTATTTTTATACTTTGTCGTGTTTACTAGATTATGGCTCTACTTAGTTTCTCTCTAGAAGTTTTTAACAATTGATTTAGCATGATTATTGGGGGGGGTTAGTTTTTGAATTATAGCCTGCAGAATAGCGTAACAGGAAATTGAACTCTCCATCAAATAAATCACTGTCTCAACCAGTTATTGATTGTTTTAATTTAGACAATCTGGGATCTGTCATATTTGTAAATGTTCTCATAATTTAATCATAAAAAGGGAGAAAGAGCTCTAGCATTGAATGAAGAAGCCTAGATGTTAAAAAGTAGATAAGACTCAGTTAAATTAAACAAACTTCAAAAACACCTCTACAATGTTAACTTTTTTCCCCCACATAGGTTTCTGACGATGTGCACTAGACACTTCGGGAGTGTTGTAGCCCAAACAATTCGAACTCAGAAGACAGACCAGTTTCCACTTTTCCTTATTATTATGGGAAAACGATCGTCTAATGAAGTATTGAATGTAATACAAGGTACAGTTCTCGCTTTATATTATAAGTAGTTCTTACGTGAGTATTGAAACTGTTAGAAGACATCTCTGCTAACCTTTTTTTTTTTTTTAAGATGTTCAGAATACGAATTTATTTCACACAAGAAACTTTCAATTGCCATGGTATAAACAGTTACTATTCATAAATGTGTTCGTTAACATAGTATTTGAGATTGAAGTTGCTGTGACTGTAGTAGAATCATAGTTTAAGTTTTTCAGTTTTTTTGAAGTAGAAGCCAAATCTAAGGCTACACTTAGTTTTCCAGATTTGTATCCATATAAATTACTGATTTCCAAAAGGTTTTGGTTGCACTTTTTGTGTAGTGAGTGCCAGAATGCATTTAGTACTCTATGTATAGTTCCTTGTTAACATGTGGACTCCTGTTGCATGTAGAGGGCTAATATTTGACCGTGAGTTGCTTTTTCAGACCTGCCTGCAGTGTTGAGACATCAAATCGAGTTAGAATTTTAAGTTGCTAATACAATCTCACATAAATGAAGCTTTCTGGCTTACATGAGCAGTTTTTTCTGGCGTAACCATTCCTCTGGTTTCACTGACAGCAAGATGGCTCAGATGTGGAGTGATGCCCTTTCACTCCTGTTCTCAGTAACTCTTCAAATTAAAATACATCAAAGAATGGCTGTCTTTCATTTCTTCTGCTTTCTCCACAAGTTTGCCTTCGTGACACTGTGTCCTCATTTATTTATTGCTTATATCTAGCAATCTTTATTCTAATCTCCTTATCTTCCTGAGGAAAGTCAGCCTGTGTTTTGCAGACAGCAATTACTGTTTCTTTCTGCATACGGGATTAATCATTTTCTTGAGGAATCTGCAGTGCTCCATCCTATGGCCAAAATTGTGAATTTTGCATGGATTTTTGTCTCCGTAGGGTGAGGTACAGCACAACACTCATTCATGGCAGTTCTGTCACTTAGAAAACTTATTTCATACAAATAACCTTATAAATAGATTTTCTTGGTTTTATAACTTTGCAGCATAGTTCAGCATGTGTATAACTTTAAGCACCTGTGTTATCCCACTGAAGTCAGTGGTGTTTACTGGCTTAAATTACTTAACTGTTTTAGGAACTTGGTGACTTAAAGTCATACTATCATGCAGCTTTATATTGTAAAATAATCCAAATTATTTCATTGCATTAATGAAGTTTTAATGATTTTTCAGGTTTTCTGCAAACAGTCTTTTGAACGAAACTAAACTAAACTGGTCATCTATTGCAGCCTTACTTAAATTTACCTTTTAACAAAAAACATACATGCTGTGCTTGTTATTTTGCCATGAAGTGGAACACTGGTATCTTTTAACAACATGCCCTCAAATGAATGGTTGTCTCTGAAGTCATGTGTGTTGTAGCATGTGGGGTAACGTTTTCTGCTAAGGTAGCAAATGCCAGAAATAGGAACAATGAGGGTGTTTCAGGGCTGGGTGGGAAGGCATGTTTACAGAAGAGATACAACAATATAGACACTTAAGCCCCAGTGGTGTTTATTGAAGTGCAGACTGTCAAAGTTTGCTTTCGATTTTTATTTTTTCCTGGGGTTGGAAACTATGGGGACAGTTTTGTTTTCTTTAGTGGTACTGTGGCTTCTGGTTAGTTTATTCCTTTTAAAGTTTTGGCCAGCATCACCAAGATAAATCTAGCTCTTGTTGGTATTGTTCTGTGAATGTCCAAAGGCTGTTCAGGTTGGCAGGTGTTAAGAGTTTCTAGTTTTAGACCGCTTCTCATGGTCTAAGACCTTCTAACTACTATGACAAGTGGCTCTAATGGGTAGTCTAGTTTAAGAAGCGAAAACAAAGACTGAGTGCATCTTGGTAGGAAATTAAACTAATCTTTCAGTCTTACTGAAGACTGGAGGCACGCTGGTAGAAAAATGTGAGGAGGTATCTATTTTCCTATGCATGTGCTGTATTTCTTGATATGTACGCTTATGACTTACTTTTCGGCTATTATTAGCTTTACAAGTTTTATCAGAAGTAAATACACTGAAGAGAATATATTATAATATTTGAAGTTTTACAACTAGTTATACCTGAATAAAAATGCATGTGCACACATCCATTTGATCACTGTATTCTGGGGTTTTCTCCGTTTTTTCTAGACCAATCCACTTGGATGCTGCTGCCAACATCCTGCCTTTTGTTACCTGACTAAGCAATTGCTTCAGTCTCCCTGATTATACCTGGGAATTCTAAAGCTGTAAAATCAATGTCATGACAGGGAACCCCAGATATAGGAAAGGTTATAAAAACTTTTCTCTAACATCAGTGATTAAAAGAAAAAAATAGTTATTCCGTGGAAGCACAAAAGCAATTGTTCAGATTTGAACCACCTAAAATTTTAGCCTATGATCAACATTTGTTTGTGAAAACAATTTTGAATTTTCAATAAAAAGGCAAACTAAAAGCATTCTGTTGAGATTCTTGCATTTTCTACTGTCTTTTTTTTAATTTATTTAAGTCTGGCTATTTCTTATGGATTAATTCTAAAATGACTTCTTTTTTGTTTAATAATTTTAACGATATGAAGTTCAGCTACCTTCCTTCGTTGCTAGGTAACACGACAGTGGATGAGCTAATGATGAGGCTGATGGCTGCAATGGAGATCTTCAGCGCCCAGCAGCAGGAAGACATAAAGGATGAGGTGAGCGTTGAAAGTTACTGCAGATACCTACTGGCTTCCACAAATCACTGGGGAGGCAAAATTAACCAGATGCTTCTTTAGCCAGTGAAGTTGGGTATGACGTGTTTTAGTGTCTCTTCCATCATCAGAGACTAAAAATTTTAAGTCTTCTTTGTGTATTTATTTGGGTTTGTCTAAAAAGCTCCTTCTTATTGGTTAACTATCATTTTCAGTGTGTTTCCTTTTCCTGAATAATAGTCATGAGTAACTGTTTACATTTACAGTGGTATTATAAAGCTTAATATGCTCATACGAGGAAATGACAGTCAGATTTTTTTCCCAACGACCAGCTTCAAGTCATAGGTAGAAAACAAAAATATGTCTTAAATGTGTACATTTAAAAGGGGATTGAAAAGCAACCTTGACCAGAACTACGCCAGTACTGAATCACCATTGAGAACAACACAGAATGGGTAAGCAATGACAAGACTTTTCAAAACCAGTGTTTCAATTACATAGAAGTAGACACAGTGAGGTATACAGTGGAGAGATGTTTATCTGTTACTCTATAAATTGAGAGTGACATTTTGAAGTAATGAAGTACTTAGTAAGGAATTTATAATAATAGGTGTGTTGCCATTCAAGATTATTCTTATCCTGTTGTATAGACATTGATTGACAATAATTCACTAAACACATTCTTCACATTTAAATCTTGTATCTCATTAGTATGAGATTTACCGATTATCGTTATAATAAGACGAAGGCACGGTCTCTGCACAGTATCTGTAGTTCGTTTTTTTCTTCTTTATTTATGCTACCTGTAATTCATTGGTAAAGAGATTGACTTCAATTCTGTTAATACTGAACACAAATTTTAATATGAGGATTACAACAAAAATCCAAGGCACAATATAATTGAATTTTTTATTGCATTTTAAAAGGAATATATCGGGTTTGGGGAGGGGGGGTTTAATGATTTAATAAAAAGGTAAAATTCACATCACAGATGAGTTCCCAGAAAGGTTCAGAACTGGAAACTACAAAAGCTGATAGAAAGACGGAAATGGAAAGAAAGAAAAGCATATAAAGGCAGGGACATAAGAGCAGGTAAGGGATAGGAAAAGGAACTAGAAATAGGAGTGATAGGAGTTGAATAGAGAAGAGGAGACCAGAACAATTATCCAGAGCAGGGGTGATCAGTATTTAGGAGAGGAGGTGGTGGAGGTCAGGTGAGAGAGTGATAGACTCATCCTAGGAGGATAAAACCAGGTGGCTTTGCAACTGAGAAAAATCCGGATGTAAGGGAGAGAAAGCTTAAAGAAAGAGATGACTCAGTAGCCTTGAGGCCATGATCACAGAACTGGGAACTGGCTTCTGCGCCCAGGGCTGCTCTGGGTCCTTCCCTGAATGGCCAAGGACAGTGACAGTCCAGTAATGTATGCCCCCACAGTGGTGATATGGATGACTCCCGACTTTTTATTCTAGGTGCTCTGCTTACTCTAAATGCATAGGGAGAATGGAAAATTAATTTTTATACATTCCTCTAAAATCTACCTTTGTCCAAGTCTTCTGTAGTCTTTTCTCATATTTCCTTTTGTTTTTCTGTCACTGAGAGCATCAGTGACATTTCTTCCCCAATGGGAGTTTTTTATAACACACTTTGACATTCAGAAAACTAATGGAAATTTTCATAAACTTTGGGGGCAGATTTCCAGATGCTATGGGTTCTATACACAAATAGGATATTTACTTATACCTTGGCTCCTCTTGTTACAAGCACTGAAAAGGTGATCTCAGGCACTTTTGCCTTTGAAGCAGGAAGTTTAAAAACAGAAAAAATAACCTCGCTTTATGAAATTACTACTCCAGAGAAGGGAATATTTCACAAGCAGTCTGTACTCAATAGAGGGCTTTAGCTTGAAAAAAAAACAATATTGTCTTTTTGTGGTTTGCTACATAACATGTAGCTTTCTTGTGAGTCTTGTACTTGACAACTTCAAGTGTTCAAACATCAACACCTTTTCTTTTTTTAAGATCTTACTGCAGTTGGTGCAATTTTTTCATGAATATTACAATAGCAAACAGGATACAGAGTCCGGTTTCCGTTACTGTTTTCTTAATAGCAACAATAAGTCATCATAAAACCACAAGAAGATAAGCAGAAAGCTCTTTTGTGTTTTAAAAAGAGGAGTCATCTGTATAGCTTTGCTGTAAACACAAGTGTGTGTGAGAGAGAAATAGAACTGGATACACTTGTAAATAACAGCATGAAATCAGTAATGAGTCAGTTTATGCAGCTGAACTTCTCCAGTTTGGAGTTTTAACTTGCATGCACACGAAAGCTTCCAACACAGCTATTGCATGATTCTGTTTAGCACAGCATGTTTTGCAGTGCCCTCTGATGGTTATTTGGGTGCAGGATGACTGTTACCACTGCCAGCTAATGGTACAGGTGTTCGCCGCAACGCTGGCTGTAGCTGTTCAGGCATCCCTTTACAGCCAGCTCCCCGTCACTGAGCATCAACTGATGGTGTAGGCAGGATGCTTAGAACAGCATCACCGACTTATCTCACCTGAGCCAAGTGAGTCACTTCATTAGCTGGTGGTAATAGTATGGTTAGCTAAATCCTGTGCTTTTCTATCCATGTACTAGTAAAATTTACTGATGTAGCCTCATAAAACTTTAATCAGGCAAATTTGGGGCATATTTCTATAATGCCAAGTGCTAAAATACTGTCATCTAACCAGCAATTGGATTTAATTTTTAGATTTGTATATTGTGTTTAAGCTTCTTCTAACATAATCTCCAAAGAAATACCTTAAAAGCATTGAGTTGCATTTGTGCACTCATAGTAATCCAACGTACCTGTCTTGACATATGGTGGTGTGTAATTTAGGCACCCGTTTTCTCTCCCAAGCTTTCTTAAAGGGAGATCAATCTGCCATCCCATTCCTTTCCCTGCTCCTCCGAGGCTTCTGGGCCATGAACCATTGGGCCTGTTGCTTGCCGCCTGTCAGCTGCGTTGACCAGATGACATTTTGGAAACCTCCTGCCTCTTTTGGACCACACTGTTGACATGCCATTGTAGATATGTGGTCTAGCTGTCGTGCTGTCTTGTTTTTATAAGTTTGCTCCTTACATTGCCGTAGTAACAAGCCACAAATAATAAAGTACAATCAGCAGTGTACTGACGTTGTGCTCATGTGGCGCTTCTGATCAGAAGTGGGCAATGGGTGATTAAATGGTGGGTTTGGTGGCATCAACAGCAGCAGGGCGGGCTGGCCAGGGTACAGTCCCTACCCTTGTCAGTGCGGTCAGGTCCAGGCTCTCAAGTCCAGCCTCAGGCTGTGTGGGCAGAATTACTCTAAAGGCTATGCTCATAATTTCATACACCTAATGGACATATTTTCCGTTTCTAACCACATCTGCTCCTCTGGCCCACACTACCTCAACTGCTGTTCAGGCAGTGGGACTGGGGATTTTTGCAAAGAGGAAATAAACGCCACTGGGGAGTTTCTCCCGTGAGCGAAAGAGGGTATCTCAGAGCAGGGACAACCGGCCTCTGCCAGTGTTGATCAAGGTGTGAACTCAGATTTTTCGGGGACTGGCTTTGAAAAGAGCATGTAGTATCAGTTCCTCTTAAGTGTCAGTGCCTGGTGCTGGACTTAAGAAAACAAATAATAATTGTAAAATACTGTACGCCCCGGAACGTCCATTTTTAAACACACTGTTAGCTTGCTTACTTTAACTGGATAGTTAAATAATCATCTCAGCATGGCATGATGGGCCCAAATAGATCCGAGTTAGTTCCTTTGTGAGATTAATGTAAAGAGATCCGTGATTAAATCCTGGCATTACAGCGCAACACACCTGTTCTGGGCCGATCCTAAACATTTTTTCTCTATTGCCTGAGGAGGAGGCTTCTCAAAGGATTACAGTAACACTTTTTGACAAGCTTATACAGGGTGGAGTTTCCATGTAATGACAGGGCTCATTTGATGATGTCTCAGTAATGCATTCTTTTTATTTTTGCTGTCAACATTTATTACTGTAGGAGCATTGACTGTTACACAGCTGGTCCAACTTGTCCACATTTAAGTAACAGTAGGTCTCTCGTTGTGTTTATTTTTGTCGTTACGCAACACTAGCGCTCCTGCTCGCAGATTAGACTTCAAGGTGGAATTGTAATACCCACAGTTGCTTCAGTTGGTATTTGTAAAAATAAGAAGGTTTTTAAAACCTTCAATTCACTTTAAACCATGTCTGATGACAGACTGTTTTCTTTAGTGTAAAAGAGAGATACTTAAGAATTTTTAAACTGGAAAAACTGTTTTAAACAGACTCTGACTGAAGATAAACTGTAGAAGAATTTAGACCTGCAGAGTCACCATCTTTGCTCTCTGATCTTAGGTGGCATCTCTTCTTCCTAGATACTGCTGCAGCGTGAGGAAAATGTAGGTCCTTCCTGACCAATATCTGGATGGGGATTTAAAAAAAATATGTAAAAGAAAACAAGAACTCCAAAACAGCAACATAAATTCACCTTCTTTTCCCAGCCACTTTGTGAAAGTATGCTTGCATGTCCATCCCAGCACTCTCTTGTATTAGCTAGGGCTGTACTGGCCAAGTGTTATTTTCCTAACTTTGCAATGAGGAGCCTTGTATCACCATGTCTTCCTTCTCTTCTGCCTTGCTGCTGTCAGGGGTTTTCCTTCTTCTTTTTTTTTTTTCTTTTGATAGGATAATTTAACGGTTTTAGCTTCCGACACCTTTTCTCTTTCTTCTTCCAAATTTATATCTCACAGCCACAAGGAAGCTAAAGAGGATCAGTCCTGGTGTGCATTCTCCTCATCTGCGGTCTGTTTGTCTTTTCCTCCTTCAGATCGGTTGCTTTTCTCCACCCCTCACCTGCAGTTGTGCTCTCCAGTTAGAGGATGGCCTAAGTGCTTCCATCAGCTCTGCAGGAGACCTCTGCGATTTCTGTTTAGGCACTGAAGCTCACATTTAAATCAGTAGAAATTAGGCATCTGAATATCTTTGATAATCTGTGTTCCATCTAACACTGTCATGTGTATCATGGTATATAGTATTTGCACAACGGGAGGTTAGGAGAATAAATACATGAAATTCATTAAATTGCAAAGCACAAAAGCATTATGGTGATGACAGCCATCTAACGAAGATTGTGATTTAACCCCTCAAAAAATCCAATTAGCACATTTACTAATTATTACTAGTTATAACTCATTAAACTACAGTAATCAAAATTTATTTGATTAAATTTTCCAATTTTGTATTTGTAATATGATAGCACCCCAAACGATGGGTTTCCCATTGTGCACTTCACTGCGCTGACACACCAGCAGATGCGAGTGGAGCCTTTGAGAGTTTACGGCATATTTTGAACTTTGACAAAATGCAAGGTAATGACAGAGGAAAGAACAAAGATAAAAATGAAAATATCTTTAGTCCATGTGGCTTTTTGGCTATACATGTTGATGGCTCCAGTCACTGAATATTCATTTAGTTTCTCTTAGTGAACAGCAGCTTTCCCTGCTACACAGCCCGGGTGGGTAGATGTTGTAGCAGGACTGGCCAGCTGATCTCCCATGGAAAGTCACTGCAGGACTGCTTCTTGAAGGGTTTGGGTTTGTGTTCTTCATGTCACTTCAGGGAATTCTCAAAAATCAATATCTGGAACTGGGCTTTCAGCCTTCAGTATAGACAGGCAGGACCCCCCGGTGGTTCTGCGTTGTTCTGCCCTGTCCTGCCTCCCCACCTCTGGTTCCTCCACCGCAGAAACTTTCATTTGCTTTGTCTTCATCGTTCACATATGCCCAACACATTCTGTGTACTCTTTTTTCTTCTATATATTCCCCATCATGTATGTTTAAGTTATACAATATGCAAGTCTGTCATCTTAGTGAGTCAAATTAATGCCTTTCTTGCACTGGTTTGTTTGGACAAAGGGGTGTTTCTCTTTAACGCTCCCATGAATAGCCTTAAGCACTTGCAGATTTTAATTTCAGGAGTGGTTCAGTGAAATGAACTGTGTTTCGGGTAAGCATTCACCATTTGTAAATACATTCTTTTTTTTTTCTTGTAACAGCCATTTACTCACTGATGCTCTGATAAATGTCTTCCACTCATGGTTATCTTCTCAAGTTCTCTCTCATCTGGTTTTACTCCACAAAAATTGATCCCAAAGGCCAATGGGGAATAAAGGATAGCACATCTCCCTGAGACAAATCGGGTGCAAAGCTGATTCTTGGGGTTAAATCATTAAATCCTACCTTCAGAAACAACAATAATAAATAAAAATTAAATTTAAAAAAGCCCAGAAGGGCCAATGCTGACTTTTCAGGCAAAATAACCCATCCAAAAAGCCAAATGTATTGTGTATTTTCCCCCCGTGTGATCTGCAGGAAAAGGGGGCATTGCTGTCCTAAATGCAATGGGGAATCCCCCATTTTCATCATCCTGCATCTGAAAATGCCTGCTATTAGGTGCTTCAGGGGTAACTTCAAGAAATAGTTTAGGGCATAATTATTGGAGAGAGTTTTCCTAAATTTCTTTTTTACAACCTTATCTGTAAGTTTTTCTTAGTTTTGTAGCTCTGGAGAAGGTTTTATCTGGTCCATTGTAACTGTCCCATAAATATAAGTGTTCACTATTTTTGTTATGAGTTTGTAATATGCATGATAGCAAAGAAAATTCATCATAGCTGAAGAATATATTCTGTGGGTAAATGCAATATTTTTTTTTTAAATATCAACTTTCCATTGAATTAATTGTTGCATTTTCAAAATGGGAAAGCTGAGAACTGTGACTTTTTCCCTTGTCCCTTCATTTCATGCCCAAACCCCCTGGGACGTGGATGGTTCGCATTCACACCAGCCTTGGGTCACTGCTGGGAGATTCAGAAATGCTGAGTGTAACCCCAGTTTCTGGTGAAGGCTTTTTAAGTGACCTGGGATAAGACATTGTCTGTTGACACCTTGGTTTCTTGAAAAAGGAAGATGGCAATTTTGCCTTCATTGCAAAAGTATTGTGGAGATGCATTTATTGATGTTCAGTCAATGCTGCAATTTATGTGGGGTTTACCAGGAAAGTTGTCACCTACCTCACATTTTGTTAATGGATAATACTTATGATATATTTTATTATGATATATTTTTTATTAATTATTAGTTGTGTAACTGTTCCTTATTTCTTCATGTGTTCTTTGTTAGTGCAATGAAAGATTCTCTGCAAAATATTTTCTGCTTTTTCTGTCACCATTATGAATTTTCTTTTGTTGCTTTTGGTAAACTTGAGTCATCCTCGTATTTCGTATGGTTTCTCTGGAGGAAGAGATGACTAAAATAACAGACTGCATTACAAGAAGATCTGCAGTGTGCAATGCTTAAAATTTGTCTAAGGTGTAACTCTGAACTAGAGAATACTACAATTTTGCTGTAATCTCCGTAGAGGAAGTGGTTCCTGTAGAGTGTCAACAGTATTAACAAAACACAGAAGTAGGCACAGAGAGACATTTCATAGGATTACATCTGCTTCTTACCTAAAGAAATCTGGATTCCAGATTTGGTTTTAAGGTTTGTTTCAGTAAGAACATTATTGTTTCAGCGCGGTGTAAAGCTCGGTGGCATGGTCATTTACTTTTAGATGTGGCTCACATATTTCTGTGAGGACCAGGCAGTCATGCGTAGTAATTCTTCACATTCCTGACATCTTTTTCATAATCCACTTTTAGGACGATGATAACTATGATGAATAGGGAGGAAAGAATTATTTTTTTTAGATGCCTGGAATTCATGTTTAGATGCTTGTTGTAGAATCTATAGTGTCAGTATTTTTTGCAGTTGTCATCCAAATTATATAAATTAAACCAATTTCAAAAATTCTTCAGTAAAGCTCTCTGTAGGTAGATGAATCCTGTGCTCGTGACAAGTAACTTCTAATAACTTCCTTGAGTTTTCTAGACAGTTTGGAAAATGCAAAATAAAAGCCAGTACTCAATTCTTTATACCTCTAATTAGTATATATTTTTGGAGTAAGTTTGTAACAATTTTTATAAATTTTAAAATTTTTAGTTCTTGAGGTCTAGTTTGGGTTTGTTTGGTTTTTTTTGTTTTGGTTTTTTTTTTTGTAAACTAAAGTAACTATATGTTAATTGCTAGCTACCTTTGATAAAGGAAAGCCTGTAATTGCAATAGTTGCATCTGATCTTTCAGTTTTCTCTTGGGCATTACTGGACTTGTGTGACCTTTGAAATTCAGTTAGTGTATGATATATGAAGCTGCAAAACCTGAAAGTTCAATAGGTTGTCTCTGAAGCAGTTCTTAATATTTTTTTTAAATGCTTGTGCTCTCACAGATTTCCTGGTGTCGTCATCTTTTAGTACGTTGGTTTGGGAAGATAGTTATGATTCTCACCATTTTAAGATTTGAATTTATGGTATGCTTATGGGAACTCTCAGGATAAATAGTACAAATCTTTTTCCTTTACTGTTACATTCCATCTGTAAGAAGACTTGGAAAAACCTCTGTGTATTCAAGAAGCTTTCCTCATTTTTGGATCATACGAAAATTGAAGATGTTTAATTATTTCAACATCCTCTCTTCTCAGAAACAGAATATTAATGTAGGATAGTTTCTGCTGTCAGGTTTGAGTTAATTTTTGAAGGTATTCCATGGACATAGCACATAAAAGCTTATCAAGGTCCAGAGAAGGCAGGAGGGAAATGGGTTATTTGGTGGTTATTGTCCGTTTTACATTTTGCAAGAATTGCTTCTACTCACGTCTTAGCTCTGCTGAACAAAGTGATGGTTTCTCTGTCTTCTGTGAATGAAATTTAGGGCACACTGATTGTAGAATAATCATGGGTCCTGTTTCTATAAGGAAGAAGAGTTTCCTCTAAAAAGATCTTGTTACTTTCCAGCTGGAGGTTGTATACCTTTTCATGCAATTTGTCCTTTCCTCTTGTGTTCACATGCTACTTTAGAGCTTTTTAACCACTAATGCATTAGAGTTTTGTTTGAGGAACATCTTGGCACGTTCACATGACACAACAGTAACAGCTAACGTACGCTACTCCCATTTTTGCCAAGTAGTGAAGTCTTGGGGAGAAAATTGATCACGTTGCAAAATAATGCTGTTAGGTGGAATAAACCTTGCTGATGAATGAAAAAAAATAAAAGAATTCTTCAAAAAGCAGTAGGTAATAGACTTTAATTTCTGTGAGATACAGGGGAAAGATTACCCCAGTGCAAGTGCTGTATTGCTGGTAACTACAGGTGACCGTGCTGAGCCCACCAGCAGTCTCACGGCTAAATCTTATTGATTTTTGTAGGGACCAGTGCAGCCTCTGCAGGGCTCTGGGAGGATTATCAGATGTAAGAGGAGTAAGCGCAGGGGAGCAGCCGCTGTCTCTGGCTCCAGAGGCAGAGTATGAAGCTATTGATTGTACACTTTGCTTTATCGGACATCACCCCGGTGCGGTTATTCCAGCTTTCAGGGATATCCACTTCTTGATCCTCCACCATATGGATGATGTCTCGCTCTGTCATTCAAATATTTTTAGCAAAACCTTTTTTTTTTAATGCTGTGATCGTTAATAAGATACTTTGCTAGGTTTGGTGGCTTGAAGTTGGCATGCTAACCCCCTGTTCCTTGTCTGCCTGCATCTGTACATTTGAGACACTTCAGAGTGGGACTTGCTCCTTTCCCATCTTTGTATAATATTCAACGCAACATGAATTGAGGTCTCTGGGTGATGTTTAATAGTCATGACCCTGGATGGATCCTGCTGAGGGCTTTTTTATCAAGAAAGGACTTGGAAGCAGGCCTTCTCTTCTAGGACAAGCCATTGCCTGCTGTCAGTCTGAGTGGAGAGTGAATTGAAATCCAGCCTCATCCTTTAACCCTCGGTCTGTCCTTCCCTATTACAAGACCATCCAAATTGTCAGCTGCAGGAGTGAGATCCCTGTGAGACCCTCCCCAGCACCAGCCCACACGTACCCCTCCCGCCACCCTCTCCGGTGCGGGAGGAGGCTGCACTGTTCCCAGTGTCCATGCTGGCCATGGCCGTGATAAAGATGGCAGGGCAAAGAGCCTTGGTGCCAGATCCAGCCCTCAGGCCAGGGCTTGGGCACACTAGACCTTAACAAGGCAATTGGAACATAGCTTTAAGTAAGTCATAATTTTTAAAGCCAAGGTCGCCCTTGAGGCATTTCTGAACTCATTTCTTCTAGCAGTAGTTAGATGACTAAGGCAGTCAACTATTTTGAAGTCACTGGGGTTAAAGAGTGCTGGTGAACATAAAGATGTATATAATAGTGGTCCAGTTTGCTGATATTTTTCGTTTTCTTTTCTTCTTTAGGATGAACGTGAAGCCAGAGAAAATGTGAAAAGAGAGCAGGATGAAGCGTACCGCATATCACTGGAGGCTGACAGAGCAAAGGTGTGTGCAGGGTGAAGTGATGGCATGAATGGACGGGAATCTCTCCACAGCTGGTGAAATCTCTCTGGTGCAGAGGACTGCCTGGCTTCAGCTCTGCTTTTAAGATGAGATGGTTGCTGTAGGAGCCATGATTGCCCTCAGCGGTTATAAAATGGCACTAGATGCTGTCACTAGGAGTAGACTTGACTACATCTTTTTGCTAAAGCAGTATTGGTGCCACTTAATAATAGACGTTGGCAAAGGAATGACAGGAAAAGATCACTCAATAAATGTCCTATTTCTTATATTAATTTCTAGAGAAAAGTTGAGAAGTTTCTTTGCTTTTATATGGCTAATGCGCGTCATTAAACACAGCTGTGGAAAGTGAGGTGATACATGTGCGATTGCTGTTTGTGTTTATTAGAGGGAAGCACAAGAGAGAGAAATGGCAGAGCAGTTTCGCTTGGAACAGATTCGGAAAGAACAGGAGGAAGAACGTGAGGTAGGATATTTTACCTTTTCCAACAACTTTTTGGATTTATGAAGCTTATGGACATAGCAACTTTCATTCAACACACATTGCAACTTTCAGTTAAAGTATACTTTTTATGTGAACATAATTTTTTCAATTAATTTCTTAGCACATATATAAAATATGGTGCAGCTAAATCATTTTCATCCACTGTTTAATAGCTTTTCTGTTCTATCATCTGGGTCACAATAACATCATCTGGGTGTGAATTACAGCCAGATATTAGACAGGACTGCTAACAATAGATCCATGAAATGAGCTCTGTAAATGGTGGAATGTTTGGGAACCTCTAACCTTGTTTCTGCAGGCACTTCTTTTAAAAATATAATACTGTGGGGCCTTTTCCTTTCTTCCAGGAAGTAGCACAAAGCCTAGCTGCAATTCAGATCAAACAAATTGCCAATTTTAAATTGAGAGACAAAACACTTTTTTAAAAAAAAGTTAAGAAAATCCAAAATCTAGAAAAATGGATTTATGGTACATTTTTAAATTTCTAAACAGTCTTCTACAGAATCTTCCTTAAAAAGGAAATGTGTTTAAATGAACACTGTATGTCTAGGCCTCTATAAGAAAATAGAAACCATGTGCTGTGAGGAGTACTGTTCCTCAAACTCTGTTATTTTGTAGATTCTCTCAATTTTGTAGATTGTGAGGGCCCCAGTACCTGTCAGAGACAGGTCCTGCAGCCTCTTTCAGGATCTAGGTTAGCCCCTGTCCTAGCTGTATGTCTATGTAGGTATTTACATAAAGCATCATGTACACAAATTGACTTACATTAGTGACTTCCTCTCTTTTTCACCTCCTGGCAAATACAAAATATTGTAAAAAGGCTGGGGTACAGCCATGTTTCTTCCCCTGAAGTCCCACCACATTTCAAAGGATAGGTAAAATAGACTAGTCATTAAAATATTTCCATCTGTTCTGTGAAGTTCTGGAAATATAAGTCCTTGCAGAACTGCTGTGAAACACAGCTGATACTTGAAAAGGATTTTGAAACACTTGAATAAAATTTTCAAAATAAAAGTGATATTCGCATATAAATGTCTTGACTGAAATCAGAGTTGATTGGGCGTTGTCCTTTGACTTCTAGGCATATAAGATTCTGTGAGAAAGTTGCTAATGAATACAAAGCTATATCAGCATCCCTATTAAACATATATTTCCTGAGTATGTTTCCAGTATTATATAAAATACAAATAAAATATAAGTATTAAAAATATCTATTCATTTATATAAAATATCAGAGTTCCAATATTTTGGGGGGACTTAATGTAACTTCTTTGCTTTGCTTCTCATGGATTATGGAGATCTGAAATTTGGAATTATATTCTTATTTGATTCTCCACTTAGTTAAAGTCCTTGGAATTCATGGAATCCTGATAAATCACAGCCTTGCTTATTCCCCCCTACATGTGACTTAAATGTATACTTGACATTTCAGTCTTGTGTACTTTGCTGATGTATGAAAAAATTGCATTATACAACTGCAAAAAAGTTGGTTATGAGCACATTTATTATTCCCTGAGATAAACCAAATAAACAAACTGTATGAGCAATGCATTTGCATATATATATTTTGACCAAGATAATTGCATTAAAAAACCTGAACCATTTTATGCATTCAAGAACCTTTTAAACAGTACTGCGTTGTAAATACTAAATTCAGTCCAAGCAGTGGTATTCAGTGGTTTGGGAAAGATGCAGTCCACTTCTTCTTTCTTATCCTACAATATCTGATGACTTATTTAGCTCCTGTTGTTAACATGAGCCAAGAATGGCAGCTAAAACACAACTGAAGGAGCAACACACAAAACTCTACTGTGAGAATTGTGTCAAGAATAATTGTAGGATGGCAGTTCTGTGAGGTTAACAGTAATCGAACTAAATCAGTACTGTAGCAAGACGCTTGAGCAATCGGCTCAGACTCAGATTGAAGTAAGAAGTACGTTTTTCTTTTTTTAAGTAATTTCGCATGCATAGAAACAATAATTCATTCTGCTTTATTTTATCTGCTCCTGGACCTTTTCTGATACCCTGGCCTTTTGGAAATCGTTATCTTATGCAAAGGCTGCAAGATTGGTCCATGTTATCAAAATCTGTTTTAATGTAGAGTGCAGTAATGAAAATAATAGGGTCTGTTTGCTTAGTAGAACAAAAGGGATTTTAACAATAATGTTTACTAACACTCCCCATTTTCAAGTATATGGATTACTTACACTGAATTGTTCTGCAACAGTGTTTGCTTACAGAGGTGGCTTTATGTTCAGCTCGTATATTTAAAATCTGACTATCGAGCTATTCACATACTGAACATCTTTTTATCAACAAACTGAAATTGCTTGTTCAGGTCCAAGAGTTATTAATGTGATCCATCACATCGTTGTTTTCTGACTTGGTTTGCTGGTACAGAATATCCATTGTAAATTGCCATTTTATGTTGAAGCCTTGGAGACTAGTTACTTTGGGGAGCGACGCACTCTTTGCACAAAGAAAAGAGCTCTAATGAGCTACTGTTGTTTATTTTTCTATAATATAATTGATTGGGTTCAGTAAATAATGTAGCATCTGTTGTTATACTGTGTGGGGAAATGTCAAAACAGAAAGATAGCAAGCAGGTGGTTGAGAATGGAGAGAGAGAAAATTAAAATAGAATCTATTTAAAATATAATCTCATAGTAGATGAGCGAAAATGAACTCAAGTTCTATGTATAAATATTTATACTGAGATATAATTTGCTCAGAGGTTCGTGGGTAAGAAGTAGACTATTTAAAAGCCTTCCTAATCTTGCTTCTGCCCAGTCCTTTCTCTTTAATGTAATCATCCTCCATCAGTTTCTGTTACTAAATGACCTTGGGGAGGTTTTCAAAGGCACAAATAGCAACTGTGTATCTTGCAAGTTCCTTGAAAATCTGGGGAAATCCCTGCCCAAGTGCCTCTTCAGTTTGGAAAATTGTCTTTTAAGCGTATTTTGGGGGAGGAAGTGTGATAAAGCTGCTTCTTCCATTCATTGACGTTCTCATTAACCGCTGCCTTAAGCGAGGTGACCCTGTAACAAGGCTGCTTTCTAAGCGTGGGCTAATTTTTAACAGATGCCAATGCCTGTCCATGAGTACTGACAGCACTCAGTACCCTCGAAAAGCAAGCCCACCTCCTTCAACAGTCTGGTATCAGGCATCAATTTTTAAAANGAATTTTTAAAAAAAAAACTTCTGGCCAAGGAATTAGTGTTGTAGTAGCTCCCGGAGGCCAAGGACAGAGAACACAGGCAGGGCTCCTGCCCTTAAAACCTTGACATCAGCAGCGTACGCAATGNCAATTTTTAAAAAAAACCTTCTGGCCAAGGAATTAGTGTTGTAGTAGCTCCCGCAGGCCAAGGACAGAGAACACAGGCGGGGCTCCTGCCCTTAAAACCTTGACATCAGCAGCGTACGCAATGTTAGCAGGAGGACAATCATACACATTTTCAGACGTGTAACGTCATCGCAAGTTTGGGGCTGATCTCATGCAAGTTGTTGCAGAAAATGTGCACACCTGTGCTTGGAACCATCTTCCTGCAAATAATAATAATAATAGCTTGCTTTAAATCTTAAAGCTTCCATTTCTGTCCTCCCAGTTTTCTTCTTTGATGATTCTTACTTTTATGTGTACTCTATGTATCTAATGTAGTTTCATGATATTTTTAATTATGTCTTTTAACAGTGGTTTAGTTTATTTATAGTAAATTTCCTGCATGTATTTCTTTTTACTCTGAACTGCCACTAAGAGTCTTGTCTTTGCTGCAAATGGTCAATTACTCTGTGCAAGAGGAAGGCAATTTGATAAATGCATTTAAAGAAATACTTTTACTGCCTTTTAATTTATACCCTTTAAGAAAGCAATTGGCCACTTGACAATTATTCTCTCATTCAATTTTTTTCCAAGGCTTCCTGCCAAATGATTAAATTACTTATCCCCATCATGCATTAACTGTAGACCTAATAATATGTGTTATAAAGAAGGATTTATTTTAATTAGTTGTCTGGTGGGCTGTTATTAAGGAATGAATAAAAATTATTTTGTCATTGAGATAAAAAGCACAGCTATGGCTCTGGAGCACTGCGCACGTCTCGAAGTTCTAGAAGAAATAAAAGGAAAAGCTCACTGTCCTTTCTCCTGTTGCTAGCATTGCAACCTAAATGGTTATTTTTCCTTCCTCAGGCTATCAGGCTCTCTCTTGAGCAGTCTTTGCCTCCCGAACCGAAAGAGGAGAGCACCGAGTCTGTCAGTAAACTGCGTATTCGGACGCCCAGTGGAGAATTCTTTGAGAGACGTTTCCTGGCCAGCAGCAAGCTGCAGGTTGTCTTTGATTTTGTAGCTTCCAAGGGGTATCCTTGGGAGGAGTACAAGCTGCTGGGCACCTTTCCGAGGAGAGATGTGAGTAAATATATCTTTCAGAAATAAATACCACTAATTCTTACTCCTGTATGTTAGATGATCAGTGTGTTATAGCGTAGAAGGTAAAAGATATGCCTGAACAGGTTAGAGCGCTGCCAGGCTCTGTGGCTGTAAGCAAGCCAGGTGCTAACCTACCCATGCTATCGTATCTTACATACAAAACTGTGTTGCGCAATCTGTTTCCAGTGACGTTGTAAAAAATCTTGCGTTTCTGAGACAGACAAGTTGTTGACTATATTCAATGAAAACTGCTGGCATATGCTGAGCCAGCATCTCTCACGTCCTGTTTTGAAGGAAGCCGTGTCGATGTTAGTACGCTGTTTAGGTCTGTTACGGGCTGGTACTTCTGATCTTTCTGGTTTTGCCATTTTGATGCAATTTTATGTTATGAGCAAGGAAGGCTCAGTGTCAGATAGTATACAGTTATAAGCTAGTCAGTACATTCTAATAAATTATTCAGCCACCTGTTACATAATACCAGTAAACTATCATTTATATCTCCTACCTCGAAATTCTAATGATGTACCTGCTATGACTGATTTTCAAAATCAATAC
>RSEF01000008.1:25867244-25891226 GCA_003993805.1 Himantopus leucocephalus | reverse complement strand
TGTATTTTAAATATTCTGCAAGTCATACCTCCCTACCTGTAACATATTTACGTCTTAGTACATATTTAATATAAAAGAGCCTACAAGTATATTACTCTAACTTTCTATATTTGTTTTGCACTTCAGACTGGCTGTTTCTCACATCATCATCATTATTAATTTTAGTCCTCTGTAACAAACTCAAAAATTGATCACATAAGAAAAAATTGACTCACATAAGAACAGATCAAAAAAGGAGCAGAAAAGAAAAAAAAAGACCACTAAATTAGAACAGGCTGGTATTTTCAGTACATTTGTGAAACTGTCAGGGAGAAAATGCTGAAGCAAAGAAAGGAGAATTTAATGGCAGGACACGGAGCCGTTGGTCTGTTGCGTGGGAAGCAAAGACCCTGTCATCCTTTTTTCTGTGATTCCAACCTAATAATGCCATGTATGAGGAGTCACATAAATGATTCATGCCGATTGACTCAGTGGCTGTGTATGAATCCGGTTGCCATTGTGACCACCAGAGCTACAACAGACAAAAAATAATCCCCAGGGGTTTGCTAACCATTGAGAACTATAAATGACATCTGCCATATTCCCCAGGTTAGGAAGGTTGGAAATGTGCAACTCCATAGACAGATTTAAAAAACAAACAAACAAGAAAAGTCATTGATGAATGCCTTGGAGGTACGGTAAAAGTGTATATTCATTGCCTTAGGCTTTGTGGTCTATAGTCTCTTAAAAATACACTGTAAGNACTCCATAGACAGATTTAAAAAACAAACAAACAAGAAAAGTCATAGATGAATGCCTTGGAGGTACGGTAAAAGCATATATTCATTGCCGTAGGCTTCGTGGTCTATAGTCTCTTAAAAATACACTGTAAATTGTTGAGACTCTTCTGCGATATGGTATGTACTGCAAACATCCACTGAAATCTGCATAACAAGAACAGAGCACTTAGGATGCTTGTGCTTCAGAAAACAATAGCATTTAAAATGTCTGTTTGTATTTAAACTATACATAACGTTTTTGAAAAAAAAAAAAAATATATATATATATATTTGAAAGTACCAGAATTACTTTGCTGGAGTTTTTGCTGCAATAAGATGAAAACATGTCTTCTCAAGTTAGTATTTTTCCCTTCTGTCCTAATCTGTATTACAATAACATACTTGCCCTCAAAAGTGTTTCTGTCTTATTGAAATGAGGGGATTGTCATCAACCAAATCAGCATTTTCTTGTAATAGACTTGTTAGAGCATTTTTACCTGCTTTTCAAAGCCGTCAGTCCTGATACAGTGTTGTTGAAGTATTTTTACTACTTCAGTAAATAAAAATTCATTAGTTCTTAGTTCTATGTTCCAGTTGCTTACACAGATATCCTTAGCTAACTTAAAGTTGGTATCATAACCCTACTGTAAATACAAACTTCTACACATGAGTAAATACACAGATTAACCTTTTCCAGACACTACTTGTAGATTTTAAAGCAGCAGTGACATTCCAAAGCAGTTAAGCACATGCAGTGACTTGTTATTGGGTCTTTGTCACCAACAGTGTTGTTCTTTCTAGTAGCGCTGAAATTAGATATTAACCACCTCCTCTCCCAGTACCTTAACCAAGGCAGCACTGCGTACCATACCAACAAGTGTGTATCACACAGGGGAACCTGCGTCAGCAGGTAACTTGTACCTCTAACTTTGAAAACGTTGGGCAAGCACATCTTTCGGAGTGAAAAGCCGTATAAGTTCTTTGCATTATTCTTAAATGCACCTGCAAAGGCTTTATGGAAGCAAATGTGTGCGCTATTTAAACATATGTGCTGGTTTTAGAATTATAGTTCCTTTTCTTCCAAGAATTGCTCTAATCTTCAAAATGCATTTAACTATAACAAAAAGAGCTTTCCCTAAGCGTATTAGCATGCTCAGTCAGCCTTCTCATTCAGTATTTCTTCGAAGAACCTTTCTTTTAAAAGCCTTCCCAAGCACTAATTTCAGTAGTCCTCTCGGTCTGTCAGCTGCAAGATCCACCTTCTCCCCGCAAACTTCCCAGAGGATCAGTTCCGCACTTCTATCTGTGCGGAGATCTGCAGAAGTCTTCCTAAAACTCTTTAACATCTAATGGACTGGGCATTTCACCATGCTTCAGGCAACAAGCTGAAGTGGACCTTGTTGACCTGAAACTATAGGAGGAATGTGCAGAACAAACTTACCCAAAGGGGGCTTCAGCCACCCTACTGGGGTTAATGGCATGTTTGTGAACGTTTTATGGTATCTGTCAGAAAGGGAGGTCCTGGCATGCTCTCTCTTTCGAAAGACTATTTTTGAAAGACTGAATTTATTAATTTCTTCTGAAAAATCAAAATTGCAATCTACAATTTCTTCTGCTCCCTTCTCCTTAAGGTGGAGCATTAGTTACGTATTTGATGCAGACACGGTATTACAGACTTAAGCTCTTTATTTACTGTATCTGGAAGCCAAGACTTCTACAGTATTTCACATTTTATTTTTCTGAGCCACAGCTTAGGATCAGGTGGCAGTTAAGTCACTTAAGGTTATTTAAATGCATCTAAAATGTTGCTTAATAATTCAGAACCAGTTTGCTCTGTTTAGAGTATTAAGATTTTTTAAATCCTTTTAATTAACCAATTTCAACAGCAGTTTAAATAAACAGAAACAAAAAATCTGTCTCCCTTGAAAGGGCAGAAAATAAATTTAACTCAAATTGCATGTCAATTTAAATTAGGTTAGATCCAGCTTTCTGTAAATTTAGGGCCAGACAATTCTTAATATTTTATGGGAGTATGGAGTAAGATATTCCTCCAAACCCAAATGTGATCATTCATTCCTGTGCGCTGGCAGGAGTCATCCTCTTTGACACCCACAGTGGTGAAAATAACACCACAGGATAGTAAGTTTAGCTGCAGCCCTCAGCACACGTAGTCATCTGAGCAGGTAACTATCCTCTGATGTTCTCGGAAGGGTAATGTTAGAGCATGATCCCTATGTGCTATGCCAGGCAGTTTGGCAATTTTGTATATCAGTTCTAGAAGCTGTTCTTTGTAAGGATTATTCTGCATTTCACCCAGTGCAAACTACTTCTTTCAAATAACCTGCTTTTAAATGCATTAGGTGGTGTTTAAACTCTTTAAATAGTTCGTGAAAGAGTTATATGTCCAGGACCATCTCTGGCTTTTAACATTTTTTTTCCCCTAATCATCATCTTGATAGAAAGACGGATGAAAGATGTTATCGTCAGAAAGGATTCATGCAGTCATGCAGTGTTGGGGTTGTACCCAATAGCCCTTTTAGTATCTTCACATAAATCAGGAAACTGGCTTGAATATCTGCCTTATGGCAAAGGAGGATTTCAGATGAATGACATATTTTTCTGATGTGTTCAAAAAATTTGACAATGTTCTTGTAAGTTCAAGGAAAATTAAACGTGATCCGTGTAATTTTTCCAGTCATTTCAGTTACTGGTATTTATATTTCCTGCTACATAAGGTAGTACTCATCTGGTTTAATTCACATCCTTTAAAATTTTTCAGCTCAATATAGATCTGATGGTGGCATGTGTTTATCAGCTCTGATCTAGTTTACACAAGGCCACAACCACCTACAAAGGTAGACGTCCCTCCTTTTGTCATTTACAACTGTCCTTAAGTCAATATTACCTGCCCTTGTCTTTCCTCTCTTTTCAGGATACATTGTTATTTTATTTATTCAAGCAGTTATGTTTAGTTTAGTTAAGACACTGAGAAGTTGCTTAAGCAAATTAGCCATACCAGCCTAGCATATTCCCATGCCTCTTTTAGAAGTATGATTTCTGATCGTTCTTCTGGATGACTTGTAACAGTAGAACGATTGGACTGATGAATGTTGAGTGCAAGAGGAACGGACCATGTATCATAGCAGCCAGAACGCTGAAGCGTTTGCAGCCCTTAGGTTTTATTGCTCAGAAAAGAATAGTATCACAGTCTTTCGGTCAGCATCTACAAAGGGAGTAGGTGATATTCTTACCCTACTGAACTCAATGGCAGAACTTTAGAGAATATTGAGTAGATTTTGCTTCTTGAAATGTAACGTTTACTTTTGTGGAAATCTAATTTCCATATAGACAGTCAAAAATTCTGTAAGCGTTACAGAAGGATTTTTCATAATGTTTTCTTCCAAGAAAGACAGACCTGATCTTTCTTTTCAGACCTGGTCTCTTTGCATAAGTGACTATGATATCCAAAGAGAAAGATTAAAGCTCTTCATGTATCAAGTCACTGAAAGGAGATGGAAGGAATGTCTTCCTCCTCTCGTAGATGTAAGCTTATTCTATAAAGAAATAGAATTACATTCTATAGGTCAATATAGTTTCTGATCTCTTCCAACAGCTCTATTTGAATACGGGGAATGTTTAACCACTTTCAGGAAATAGGTGTGCATTTCAGATGAGCTATTTTACTTAAGACTCACTAAAGTAAGCAAGCATTCACCACAACACTGAATACTCAGTGCGGTATGTGAACTCTCAGTTGAGTCATCCTCATTAGTTAACCCAATGACTAATGCCAACCATGTGATTAATATATTCCACCCAAGCACATCCCTCTGACCAAAAGTGTTCTTTTATTCAGCACTGCCCCATTTTACAAAACATTTATTTCAGGGGAGGCGCGTTATTGTTCACAGGAAGATGCCATAGTTAAGCTGCAGAGCTTTGCTGTTGCATATGGCATTATCCAGCGTAAACTGGGCTTAAGATATTTTGTACATTTTTCCCAGAGTTTATGCTTAATGTCAATTTTGTGGGGTTTTTTTTTTCACTCGTAGGAAGAAAATGTAATGATAAAATACCAATAAAGAGCCTTTGTAATAGTATGATACTAAGAATGCTGTGTCTGGGTACCAGAAAATTTAATGATCTCCTGCTGTTTTGGTAATTGCATAAGTAATACATCAGACTAAATCACCAAAGCAGTCTTAGGCGCGCTTTTTATTCTATTTGCCTATCTACCAATCACAATGTTATACTGTAGATATCATTGTGGTATCTGAACATCTTAATCCTTTGAACTTGTGATAAAAATCCTTTTGGATTGTTTTTCCATGCAGTTATAATTAAGTGCACATGAATCCAATCCTGGGTCATTCTCCTGTGAGTGACTGTGCTCACATCCATTCCCCTTTGGGATGTACGCAAAGCAAAGTTCTTGCAGCTCATTTGGAGCACTAAATGTGTTTCTGTGTTTTCAAACTTCCAGAAGATGTGGCTCTTTGCTTCCTTTCAGCTCTTCATCGATATCCACAGTGAAAGCCATAGTATTTCTGGGGATGTGCTCTTTCTTCTCTGTAGCTAGCACATTTTAAAATAATTAAATACATGAATAATTGTTAGTTTGATATAAGCACACTGGCAGCAGTGCCCACAAGCAGTGGACTGTTTTGCTCCTCGGCACAGCAGAAAGGATGCTTAATATACAAATGCCCTCATCTGTAAATGCCACTACTTAAACCTTTTCTCTACTCAGCAAGAAAACGGAAAGTAAATAGTGTGAAGGAGCAGGAGATGGAGCTCTTCTGCCCACAGGTCCTTTGTTAGGAAAAGACACGCTGCAGGGGATTCTGTGGGCTACTCTTTTTCCAAGAAACCACACAAAGAATTCCCGAATAGATCAAAGATTTGAAACCAGAAGGAAGGAAGGGAGGAAAGCTTTACAGCACCTTCCTCTTCCCTCAGCATCTGAGGTCCTCCAGTCTCGGAGTCGTTGGCGCTGTGGAGACCAGCATCGTCTTGTTCGGTACCTGCAGATAACTCCTCTGACTGACGCAAACTTCGACTTCTTGCTGTCAGTGTATAAGGCAGCTTGTGTCATACTTTAACGCCACCGATACCACATCAACAAAAGTCATATTATTGAAAGAGGCTCTAATTAATTGAAATACTTTTGTGTTTTCACTCCTCCTGCCAAAATGAAAAAGTGCGTTTGTTATTTTGTCGTTGAAAATGAGCTGTTTGAAAGGCTAGAGGCAGATGCAGCCTTTTTGTGGTGATTTTTCAGTGAGATTAATTCTTAGAAATAAATACAAAACAGATATTCAGTCATGTTAGTAACTGGATATATTTTGGCCATATTTTGGGGGAGTACTGATCACTAAACGACATTTCGGATCGTGGGCTAAAAAGAAGCACAGAACTACCTCAGAGCTGCCCAAGTGGAACTGCAGTACACAGCGTTTAGTAACATCTTTTATTGGATGGTAGATAAACTCTATTTATATATTTCATGTACAACCCACGGTTAAAAAGTCATAGGATTTGGGTAAAAATCTGATTTTTTTTTTTTAAACATAATTAACACCTGGGATTGTATTTTGTTTGGTGCAAGAGTGATTAATGTTTGAGGGTTTTTAAGCTTTGTTCCACAAACATGAGGTAATTTTACCAATTTAAAAAAAAAAAAAACAACAAATTTTCATGTAGAATTGTGAATTCGTAATGTTGGACTTCTAAAAAGCACCAGGTAGTGCAGGTGTCACTGTGCAAATACAGCAACACTGGGTTGGGGCTTATCCTGCCCGCTTACACTGTCCTGCCGTGCTTAGTATTTTGTAAAACAGAGGAGAACACAGTTGCTATCTTAATTTACTGTCTAAAATGTCAAGTAATGCAAGTGAGGTTTATAAGCTTTCACTGAGTTAAATCTATGCAGCAGATTCTTTTCTGATGTAAATTACGTTAATTCAACGAAAATTTGCACTATGTAAAGATTGGTGGTATCTCAGGTATCTCGGAGAGCTGCACAGCCTTTCTACGAAAGTGGACAGTGTGTTCAAAGTAGAGGACGTAACATCACAATGTTCTGGTTTATCAACATGTTACTTTGCTTAGTAAATGTATTTTTAAAACATGCTTAATCTAAAATACTGTTTTGAGAAAATCTCTTCAGAGAAATAAGATAATAGGAGCATGACATATCTGGATTAAGGCTGTGTACTTAGAACGAGAGTAGGAGTCTTTTACTATGACATATTTTTCCCTATTTGTGACGGCTTTCTTCAATTCAGATGTAAATTATCTCCCAAGTTTATTCAACTAAACCAGATCTAATTGCATATATTTCTATAAAGTACCCCTACTTTTGTTTGTTGCTCAAGTTGAGCATATTATCCATATAACCCAGAGATATTTCAATAGGTAGAAAGGATTCACTGTATTTGTTTGTGTGTCATTCTGAAAATATAGTTTTTTAAACAGATCTGGTACTTTACCAGGTGTGCCTTTAAGTAATTTCTATTGCATTTATACTTTAGGAGGATTAGGAAAGAGAGTAAAAGAACTCTTTGTCCGTTAGATTCATTAAATGTATTCATGCGTGTGTAAGTGGTATAGAAGCTGAGCTACTCGGGAATCAGATCCTTGTCCTAGGGTGTAGAGAAAGGTGAAGGGTGTGATATTTACTGCTTGTGTAAGTGTCATAATAATTGTGTATTCGATTCTTTACTTTTAAATGACCTTCCTGGGCATTAAGCCATTTTTTTTTTATTTATCTTTTCCCTGCAGAGTTAGGGAGGGTAAGGAACCACACCTTTGAAATCGTAAAAGTGCAGCTGTTGAGGATGTGAATGTGTTATAGAACAGACAGGTCAGCAAAAGTGAAGATAGAAATAATACAAAAATTGTTCTAGAAGGAAAAAGACTTTGCTACAAAGGTGTATTAAAATGTTGTTTAAACTGGTATTACTTTTTATTAGTGGGTCATTAAGAAACCCAAGGAATTTATGCAGAATAAAGTGTTTAAGTAGCTACTACATTTTTACAGGAGAATTACAAGAGTTAACATTACTGTCTTTTGGTTTGCGCATCTTAAATCCTTCAAATTTCAAAGTGCTGCAGAAGTACTTCAGACCAACTAGCTAGTGCTTACTTGAAACAATTACCACAGAATCCATTTAAACAAATACCTGTTAAAATAATAAATTTCCTGTGCACCAAACCAACACCAGTTATACAAGGAAGTCTTGGCTGCAGTGCACCGAAGCGTAAGGTCCTGTAAAAGTGTACCCACAGCTGGAAGAAAAGTACTCTCTTACCAACTCAAACCTATTTCAGTGAAAGCGAAAAATGTCATAGCTCAATGGCAAGAACTCACACTCACAGAAATAAGGTCCTGTTACCGCTCTCTGGCCATGGCGGTAGAGAGCCTTTCCTGAAGAGAGGGGAGTGTTAAAGTTTGCATAGAAGGTAATTTGCCCGCAGATGAAAACTCCCAGGGCACTGTCTGCTTTGGCTTTGGGGCGGCCCTGAGTGCGCATGCATGTTCTTCTACAGAATTCTGCGCTGTGAGCTTGAATATTAGTAATTTTGCTGTCACTTCAGTTAATACTCTCTTAGCATCTGAACGTTGTGTCCTACCTCTGCCACCCTCCTCACTGTGTAAATTTGGAACAGCTTAGAGCCTCTTTTTAAGGGGCTTTAGTTTACATTTCATTATAAAGTACTTACTGTAGCAAAAGCACAAAATATATTTTAAAAATACATTCACCTCATCAGCTGGTATCACCATGTAACGTATGAGTGGACTCTTAGAGTGCGGGCATGTGACTGGTAGAAAGTCAGATATTGTAGGACTTGAAAAGAGAGAGAAACACTATACTTTTAGCGTTTGTTTAGGCCTTTACAAATGCCGAATGCTTAATTTGGTGAATTTTGCAACCTTAATCAAGAAAGCATTGATTTCACCACATGGGTACCTATGTAATCTCGTTGGGTTCAACAGGATCAAATCACATATAGTATATAAACACAGGCTTAAATCATTTCCTGTGTAATTGCCAACAATATACAAAAAAAATCTGTAAATAATAAATGTGTATGTGTTTTGGACAATGTAAGTTACGTAATGTGCAGGGCTGTTGTGAAAAGAGCACCGTGCAATGACATCAGAGCAAAGGATTGCCAGCACTGAAGTGGATTCCAGAATTTATCCTAATGGTAATGAAACAAGGTACTCAGGTTTAAATATGAAGGTATTTTAATACTTTTCAGTATGAAATAATCCAGGTACATTTATTTAAGTGAATAAAATCCTTTAAAACACTACACTGGACACACCTTTGCGGGCTACAGCTCTTCCAGGGTTCTTGGATCTCTATTATATATCAGTCTTTGGTTTCTAATTCTGTTTTAAAATGCCGTAAGTTACAAAGCATCTTAGGTCTTATATTTCATATATTTACAAGAGAAACCATTTCTTTTGGTAGGAGATGTGTTCACTAATAAGGCTTCTATTCTTCGTAGTAAACAACATATTTACAAACCACAAATAACAAAGTAGAAGCTGCAGAAGGGTTATGGTGTGATAATTAAGTACAATGGCGACCCATATGAACAGAAAATGCCAAGGAGCTAAAACAAAGCAACAACAGCTTTGTTTGTTGACAGATGTAGGAGCCATATTGTTAGTTAATTGGGTAATGGTGTAAACATTTGCAAACTCTGCTGTCCCTCAGTGAATTAAGCAGCACACTGAAATTATGGTGAAAAGCTGCACAGTCCTTTTGCGGCAGGTACTCCACAATGCTTTTAGCTAACCTTCCAAGTATGAAGACCTTGAGGAAGGGGCCTCATGCCTTGTTATTATTTAAGGTACTTGAAGTTTACGAAGCTTGGAGTTTAGGCTAGGATATGTATCTTGAATTACACTCCAGTAAATAATAGGTTTCCATATGGTTACCGTCTGGAAGATCGTGTTCATTGCCTAGGCTTGCTTTTCAGATTATTTTTTTCTTTTTCCCAAATGTAGAAGAGATTTGTTCTGTCTTTCCGAGCTTTTCTTGCAAAGAGAGGTTGCAGGACTTGAAAACAGAGAGGTCTAATTAGATACTGGCTAGAACTGAAAAGAAGGCAAATTGCTTCTCAGGTGCACAATACCTCATGTGCTGTGAATTGCAGAGACCCCGATTTACCTCACTTTCTGTGCCTCTGTGCGATAGTGGACTGTAGCAGAATACCAAAACATTAAAAAATGCAACAAGATACTTAATTAGCATACTTCTGTAATCACAAACTTAAATGCACTACTTTGGCTGTTTTTTACATAACAGGTTTGCTTTCTAAGATAATAACCTTTCAATAATTTAAGCAGCATCTGTGCAGGAATGCATAATTGGACTGTAGATAATAGGAATCTAAAATTGAGTCTGGTTTTTATAAATTATTTTTCTCTTCAGACATTTAGCCATACCTCACCATGGCACATGAAGTTTAAGAAAATATGTTCCTGCTTTGGGAATCAAAATAATGCATCTGGTTTGGTTTTGTTGTTTTTTTTTTTTTAAAAAAAATCTGTTATTTTTTCAATTCTGTTGCAGTCAGAGAGGTGAAATTACATTGATTTCAATGGACTTAGGAAGCGATAAGCTTTCAATATTTGTTTAAATAATGAATTTTCTGTAATTATCCAATAAAACAATGGAAATACAAATATATTTTAAGTTTGCCTGATTTAGCTGGGAGGGGAGAAAAAGGAGCAATACTGGTTTTGTTTATTGGTAACAGGATTAGTAAGTTACACTTTTAAGGAAAAAATATATTTAGCATTTCTTATATTAATTCATAGTATTTGGTATGCTTGACAATGCTTTTCAAAAATAATTTTAGAAATCAGTGGTATGATATGATCATAGGTAAAACAAATTTAACTTTGGAAAAACTGTGTATCAGTATGTATTTGCATTTATACCTATAGCATAAGACTAATAATCTATTATTCACAAGCAAACTTCTCATAACTAGTGTGTTCACACAGCAAAAGAAATTAAAACAGAATTACCAGGGAAAATAAGTTTAAAAATGGAAGTGAAATATTGCAGAAAATAGTAAGATAAAAAGAAATAATGTTCATCTTTCTATATGAAGCTTTGCAGTAGTCTTCTGAAGGATGTCACAGTGTTGGCACACAAACCTGAATGTCTTGAAGGACACTAGGACCCTTGTCTTCATTATTTTATCTATATAATTATTTTATGTAATATTTACAATTAAATTTTATTTTCATAGAAGAGATTTATCCTATAGTGAGCAGTCTAGTTTCTAAATAGAATCCTCAACGCAAAAGTTTCTTGCTCGCTATAAACTGCTTATGTGCCTTAAGTGAAAGTCGGTAATGGGATAGTCAGGATGCTGAGCAGCTTGTAGCGTTTGGTGCTAAGATCCAAATGCTGAAGAATTTCAGCAATAATAGCGCACATAGTGCCTGTATCATTATTTTCCAAATTGCATGGCATTTAAGTCTCACTGGAATTCTCCTGTGTGCCCCCCCGCACAAACGATTGCCTAAATACCTTTACAAATCCAGTGAGGAGTCAGGATTCCAGGGAACGATCTTGTCATACAAATGTACACACGTAAGTGTCTATAGAAATGATATATAGACACATAGTACTTGTCATGCATATATATACACACATGCATAATCAGTATACACTTCAATAGTTGGGTTGGGATGCGGCTTCACCGAATGGTGAGCTGATTACACATCTCACTTCCAGTGAAAGGAGGAGGGCCCTGCTCCCTCCCTTCTACTTACTGCTTAGTGCTTTTGCTGCTTACCTTGCACTGGATTTGGTGTTGACTGGAGTTGTGTGTTCACCAGTTAAACTCACTAGCATGACAGAAAAATAACAAAACAAATAAAAGTGGACCGTTTTCTCCCAGCCTAGGTTCATTTAGGTGGCTGATAAGCATCAAAGTGAGTGAAAGTCAAATGCTTCACCATGTGACTTTGAGCGGGAGTAGGAAAAAGGCAGAATAAGTATCCCCTTTCAGTGGAGAGGTCGTGATGGATTGGCTGTGCTGCTTGCACCATCAGTCTGATTGAAATTTTAGGATACTTATCTGGGACTGCAGTTTTATTTTTCATCTTAACTCATGTGTTCTAGTAATCCTTCCAAAAGATCTTAACTTTGACAAAACCAGAAATATTCACACATTGGTTTATGGTAGAAAACCAGACCTTCTTGGAATTAATGTCATGGATTCTGTTTATTATTACCCTGTTTATTGTTATTACAAAGTAATAATAACACCACACAAAATACAATATGTATTTCTTAATCTGCATCCTGGGAATTCATACTCAGAACTTCAGTTATCACTGACAGAGGGACTCAGAAACCTCCCCAGTGAAAATCTGCCCTGTGAAGACAAACAGTTCAAAAAAAGTCTACTTACACATATCTTCTTATCTTTACAGGTGACCCAGCTGGATCCAAATAAAACATTACTGGAGGTAAAACTGTATCCTCAAGAAACCCTTTTCCTAGAGGCAAAAGAATAGATCAAACGAGATTGTAGGACTAATCATCTTTTGACAAGCCAGAGGCACAGCATCGAAAGGAAGACTTCTATCAACGCCACCTTGTACTATCATCCAACTCAACTCAATGTCACAACTTTGCCTCTTGCAAGAATCCTGAAAAATTGAAAAAACTTAGCTACTTAAAGTTTCACATACATGAGTATATGTTTCCAACCTCATTTAAATGAGCAGAGGATAACATTCTGCTATGAACACTGAACATTATGACTCTGTTGCTCACTTATCATCCAGCTTTTGTTATAATTAATGCACTGTTAAAATGTGAGTGATTGTTAAGTAGAATTTTTACTCCTCAAATGCCCCTTTTTCACCAAGAAATCTTGGACATTTCTGCCTGTACTTTTGACACTAGAATGCTGTATATTTGATATCTCGCTGAGCCAGTGCTCTCATATATATGCATTTTATTTCTGTGTTTGAATTTCTACTTTGTCAACTAATTTAAAAAGGCAGAAAAAATTAACGGGACATTCTCAGCCATGGAAATTTAACAGTATTATAGTAGAAAGCATATAATTTTTGTTAGTACTTTCTGACTTCTTTGAGAAGATGTAAGGTTTTGTTTGAAGAATATAGTTTGACATATACGCGAGATATTTATTTACTGGTTCTGCTTTTGGTCTCAGTTCTGATTCAGTTTAGGAAGTATTTTCCATTACATTGCAGTGTGTGAAACTGCTTATTGCATGATGTGAATATTTAAATAACATTAGCAATGGCCAGTACCAGAAAGCTGGTAACTTGCCAACACTTCAGGAATCAGCTGATATTGAATATCAGCTGTTAAAAACCTTTCAAATACCAGATACAAAAGTTCTTTATTTCTCGTTGTGAAAGAAAGGGCAGTTCCCATTTTAGCAGTTTTCCCCCATTCTGGCACTTGTTTTTATCCTATTACTCTGCTGTTTTAAAGCACCTTGTTTGTTTCATCAAACAATGAGTATCTTAAGAGGTGGTGTAATAAGAAATCTGCCTTATTGTTGCACACTTTGGACATTTTAACAACAGATTACTGATCCCTTCTCAAATTAAAGAAATCCTAGTTCTCTTGTCTGAAATGTATGCACCAACTACCTGCTATCTGATGTGGAAAAATCTGGTACTTTAAACTTCTCAACCATAGAATGAGCATACTGAGTCTAAGACCATAACATACACTTGATGCCAAACCTGCATCAAAACTGGTTTGGGTAATTTTTTTTTTTTTTTTTGTCTCTCGGCTTATAGGATAGTGCACAACAGCACTACAGAATTGTCATCTGCTAATCAAACTTTTTTTTTTTGTAAAGTCTGGCACATTGTTTTCCACATGTGTTTATATGTAATTCATAGTGTTCATCGTAGCAAAATGAGTTCTGATTTGAAAATTTTGTACTAAGCAAAAACCAATTGCACACATCTTTTAGTCTTTTTTTTTTTCTTTGGAAGGATGGTGATATAAAATTAAATGTATGCCTATTATTAGGGTGTTAGTGAAGCTGATATATTGTTACCTTTACCAAAAATGCAAATTTCTGAGCGGGGAAAGCCTTATTCTACCTTTTGTAATTCTGTAATTAGTGATCACTTTTAGAAGTGAAGTATCTATGACAAACAAAAGGTTTGGAAGTGTAAGCAAATTCTAATCATTTGCAGTTCACAAATAAAAGGATTCATAGCCAACAGAAAGATAAATGTATGTGTAATGGAAAGCTGAATGCAGACACTTCATTCTGAACTTTTTTTTTCTTACCAAAAAAAAATCCACTATGTTTATTAAATAAGAAATTAACGTAGGTTGCAAATTGGAGTGATGCTGTTTCTACAAACAATCACAGTAACACATACAGCAGGATTTTAAAGTGATGCATATCTTTTTTTTTCAGATTAGCTCTTCCTTCTAAGCTGGCTATTGAGGAAAGGAATTGCTGAAATACTGCTACACAAAGCAAAGCGACCTTTCAGCTAACTTGTTTATATTAATCTGTTCTGATTAACTTTTGTTTGATCTCATCAGGCTGTTTTCTCTCACTCAACTTTATTTCTGTATTTTGACTATATATTCTTTACTTTGATACTAGTTTCATGAAGTTATTAAATGTGGCTTGAATATTTGTTGAACTTGTTGAAGTCAGTGCTCCCAGGGTTTGTTTGGCCTTTTTTTTCTAAACTCTTATTATTTTTTTCCCTCATTTTGTTCATATTGGAAAATACACTGTCATTATCAAAATGTTATTCTAATTAACTGGAAGTGTTCAAAGTGGTGGCATTACTGCCCTCTGATATAAATATACCAAGATCAGTATATAGGGACCATTCTGCCACAACGTAAACAAGTGTATCACTCTTTAAATAAAACATGATTTTGGTCCTCAAATACTTTGGGCCTGATTTCAAGAAGCAACCATCTAGAGTCACCTTTCCAAATTACACCCTCAGTGCAAACCAATCCCTGTGTAGGAACATTAATATTCTATGCCATCGTTTTCTGCTCTCCTAAACCGTGGTATTCACTTCATGCGCTCTGCTGAGGTGCTTAATCCTCCAGTCAGTCTACAGACTAATTTTGTAATTCAGTATTACCCTAAAACTGTAACACTGTTGCTACAGAGCGTATCCCTGATTCTACCTTTTTATCTTCAGGTTCTTCACATTAATGGATTATCATTAACGTGATTAATGCATTAGTTTTAAGTCTTAAGGAATTACTGTTAATGAATGGAATCCTGTACGACGTGTTGGCTTTCATTGTTGGCCTTCAGAGCATTATGGTGACGGTGGGACGTGCTCTGGCTTTTGAAGAAACTTCCTGCCGATTGACATTGGTGTTTGAAATCATTATTAGAGAATATGCAGAACACAAGTGTTTGCTCTGTATTCTCTGCATACGCACTCTTAAATTTAGCGAGAGTGCTGAGGGTGTTTCTAATGGAGCTATGTTGGGGGTTTTGTTTATTCTTTTTAATGTAGCAGAAAAGGACTTTGGCTTTCGTAAACTGTACCTACTCAGTGACATTAGAAACTTAAAATAAATTTTCAATTACAGTAATATTTCTACTAAAAAGTGATATGATTTCACTCTTCCGTATGTGGGGAAAAACAAAATCGCCATGACCCAGACTCATGGAAGGCCTGAAGCACTTCATTATCCAAACCTCATGTCCAGACTCCCTAAACAATGCGCAGGAAGATTTAGGTGCCTTAAAATGGGGTCTACAGCAAGCAAAAAACACATAAGTAGGTCTCCAAACAAAGCAAAGCAAAAACCCCACAGAACACATGTGAAGAGTCACTACCAGGCAGAACCAGGAACTGGTTAGAGCGGTCAGTAGGAAATGCTAAAGATGAAGATGTCCTGTGTATGCCATTCCTCACTGGAGCTAAGGCTTCCGACTCTGCTGGCCCAGTGTGCCGCCTTCCACTGAGGGTTCACAGCACTGAGACCGTACATCGAGGTAAGCACCAAGTCCTTTCTTCCAACATTTGACAAAGCACAGAATACCTTTTTTTTTTTTTAATTTCAAAACAGTGATGGTGGCCTTCTAGGTCTCCTCTGCAGTTTTCCCTGAATTTGACTTTACACTGAAGTTTTCCCATATTGTGAGTGATACCAGCTGAAAGAAGCCCATACCTCAGGGCTTTCAGAAGACTACCTTAACACCGCTGTAGTACAGGCTACTCTTAACGTGTGTACTCACTCTCTGCTGTCAAAGCTGTTTGACCGCCAAAGCACAGAACTCTAAGCTCATTGAGGGGGACCACGCAAGCAGGAATGTCAGTCTTCGGGCTAGCAGATGGCGCATGTGCCTGGGATGAGCTATCCAGCCCTTTCCAGTGAGTGTTCATTGCAGTCGCTGGTCTTTTCAGACAAATGCCCTAGGAGGAGAGACTGAATTGGTTCTGCACCCCAGTTAAATTTTCATATTCTACTTGTATAAAAGAGAAGGCAACAGCAGTAGTCTTAATTTTATTTTTTTTTTCTGGACAGGTCATCAAAGAAAGCAGAAATTACTATATATTGTATACAGCACAACCCATCGTTCACTACCTGAAACCGTCTCCTCACAGATGACAGAGATGAAGGAATACCAAATTTAGCACTAAACTTGTCAGGCTCCAGGCACTTTTATACTCAGTCTGGTATAGATCTGCAGTGCTGCCAGAAGAGCCACCTCTGCCCCCTTGTCTTACACTGGGACTAGGCAAACTAGTTAAAAACAAACCATTTTTTTTCCTGGAGTATTTTTCAGACTGATCCAGCTTGCCGAGTGGCTGTGTGTACACCAGCACCGACAAAAAGCAGAAGGTGGAGCGTGCAGGGGTGAGTAATAGAAGATGACGGGAGAGGAAGGCAGGGCTGCTCCTTCTGACAGCAGTGCCAATGACCACGGCTCTCAAAATATTTTTTGAATGCCTTGTTACTACCTTTAAATTTTACATTCACTTTTGCATTTCAAGCACATTAAGCAAGTGGTTTGGCTATCTGAAATTTCCATGTGTTGTGAAAGCTGGCGGCCCAGAATGCAAGAAAGAAGCAGCCAGACAGGAGGTACCGTGAGTGTGTGCAGCGAGGGCACGGCTCACTCCAGGTCTAACTCTTCCTCGTCACTACAGACCTGAGAGAGCAGCCCCAGTACCCTACCTGCAGGAAAAAGGTTTCAGCGGGATTTAATGTCTCATTAGATACCAGAGAATTCGCTCCTTAGTCAGGGCTTTTCTCTGTGGATTCTTTTATGTGTAATAAAGACTGAAGTCACACTGCAGCCTTAATATAATTCAATTAAAATGTCACTCAACTGCTGGTTATAGAAGTAGGCTTCATTAGTTCCTGTGCTCACAAAACTACTGGTTAACACGATCATTATTTTGTACTTACTACCGATGAGTTTCATTTACTATTTTTCCAACTCTGTGTTGTGACAGTCTTCCACAGTTCATTGCTATTCACTTTCGATCCAGTCATCTTGAATCAGTTTGTATCATTCGTTAATATCATCCCCTCACTACTGATAGCTTTCTCCAGACAATGTACGAGTACCCTGAATCACACAGGTTCCCACACAGATCCTTGGGGGAGTTGCTGGTATCCTTTCTCACTGTGAAAACTGTTGCTCACTGCTTCCAGCTATCAATCTCTGAGTAATACTCTGGTTTTTTCCTCAAGTTCCCGCTGTAGTAAACATCACTGCGAATGACTAGCATAGTTTACCTGCAATTGCCCTACTTTCATTAACTACTCCTTTTACACCCTGAAAATATATTAGTCCAATTATCTTTCTGGCAGGCTTCTTGTTTCTGGTATTTTTAATGATCCTTTACACCTTTGGCAATTGTTCCTCAGGGTCTGTCAGTTGTTCAGTTTTGGTTTTGTGTCTTCCAAAAGTTAAC
This sequence comes from Himantopus leucocephalus, assembly GCA_003993805.1. Lineage (NCBI taxonomy): Eukaryota > Metazoa > Chordata > Aves > Charadriiformes > Recurvirostridae > Himantopus > Himantopus leucocephalus. The sequence continues at coordinate 25,873,499 of RSEF01000008.1, read as the reverse complement.
ATTTCCATGGTCGTGTGCTTTTCTGTTCTCCACATTTGAGTCTGTCTTTCAATTGCACACTTCAAACGTGCTGGCTAATACAGCTCAACTACTTCTGGTGGGCTGTCTTTTTAAGGAAGATTTATGTGTACTCTGAGGAGCTAAACCAGTGTCTTTTACCTGTGACTTAATTTCCCTTTATTATCTTCCTCTTTATGCATTTTTCTTCTCAAAGAGAAGTCCCACTCTGGTGATGTTTTGGGGTTTTTTTTTAAGTAAAATAGTGGATGTAAGTATGTTTTCATTTACCTTAAAACGTGATTTCCATCGTTTTATTTACCTCTAACTTTATTTAACCTCTTGTCACAGTCCCCATTATCATGAGTTACTGTCATTCACAGGTATTTTATACCTTGTAACTACAGCACCCTATTCATGATTTTGAATTTTTTAAATTTACTGAGATACCTCATTTGTTGTCATTTGAAGCCTCCCATTCTGTTTCAGCCATTTTAGAAGCTTTAAAATTATTTGAACATGTACATAGAAATATTTTTCATTTTGTCTAGGTCTATTTGCCTGGTTTATGTGCCTTGATTAATTAGGACTTTTGTTGTGTAAGGAAAAAGCAAGCATTTCCAAAATGTGGTGGCAACTGAGAAGGGATTTTTTTCTAATGACAGTTATAAACTCACATCTACAGAGGAACTTAATAAATTATTTTGTGGATCTAATTAAAAAAATCTAGGGTTTTTTTAGAACTTAAATATAACCTGCGAATTGCAGAGAACACAGAGTTGCTGAAAAATACTACTTTTTCAAGGTTTAGACGAAGGTGAATAAGACACTGTGTGACTATTGCAGTATACTCTTCTGTAGAAAAAGAAATGAACTGAGGCTTTCAAGATTACAATTCCTTGTAAAGTTTGTTCAATCCACTTTAACTTTCAGTTTACCAATCTTCCCTAGTCATATAAAAAGTGATTTTATGCACGTGTATTAAAAGCATTAAAGTACTCTCAACTGGGAAGTCTTGGTAGATATAAAACGTTCATTTTATACGTAATTTTAAGGCAAATGCGCAGTTTACTCCTTTGACAATCACATTTTGGCAGCTATACCATTCTTTTATCATTCCCTGTATTTTAGATTTTTCAAGTGTATTTTTTCCTTCAGATAATGCTTATTACCATATTTCCCTTCTTGTCATCAAGGAATCATTACGCACGAGCAGTCCTCCTTATCAATAAAAAAATGCCAGATTCAATAGAATACACATTCTAACCAGATAACCCTTTGAGAATTCTTGATTTTGCTTTACAAACACCCTCCCAGTTTTATTAGCATTTATCCAGCTGCCATCAGTCTACTTCTGGAATCAAACCAATTCCTTGTGAAATTATCAGTTTTCCAAAATGAATCCAAGTAGTGATCTGATAACTCTACTTTTTATTGAAACAAAAATGCTTCTAATAACAGAAATAATTAAGCAAATAAAAGTTAGGTTAACACCAGTGTATTCCATAATCTAATGGCTGCTTGATGCCTGCTTTAAGATTCACTGAGGTCAAACAAAAAATACTGTAAGATGTACTCAGCTACTACAGTCCTTAAGAAATGGCACAGCACAACCGACTGCAAGTCATGCTCTTGGTGCTGAAAGAGGCAATATTAGTGAGTCACCATGTTGCCTTTATACCATCCTGTAGTAAAATAATTTCCCATAAGCAAACTGAATCCTTAGGAGACCAATTAAACTAACTTTATGGCAGTTATGCACTACTGGGTTGGTGAAAAGGGGCTGGTCACAGCAGGGTAAGAATCAAGCTCATAAATGAAGAGCAGCCCAAGCAGAGTAGCATGAAAGAAGAACAACGGAAATTATACTGTCAAAAAAGCTGTTAAAGAATAAAGTGTCGTTACAGAAATATTAACTTAGGTTTGATCTTTGTATTTAAAATTCCAGCTTCTAATGGATTCCTTCTTCCAATAAATTGTTATTCCCATTATTTTAAAAACATTATAAAAAAATAAGAGTTTTTTATAATTACTTGCTTATGAGAATCTTATAGCAAGGAATTTATCTTCCAAGAAAAAGTGGGATTGATTGCCCTCAAAGCATAATGTGGATTTAAAAAAAATAATAATCTTTCAGTTACCATAATCATAGATATTTTTAATTACAGGCAATCCACTTATCTCAAACAGAAAATGGACTTTCAGGTTATTTATGCACGACTAGGAAAAAAGACTAATAATTATTAGCAAAGTAGGTAGGGTTCATATGACTTTTGAGCACAGAATAAGGCTGAAGACTTCATACACTCTGTACAACGTAATAGTATATATCATTGCTTACGCACTGCAGAAAAATACTGCCTCCTCCCCACTAAAGAGGAAAAAAAATATTTTATAGGGGGAAAAAAAAATGTTGTTAATAATGAAAAAGCGGGTTCTTGTTCTTACAAGAAAGTATTATCCAGACTCGGAATTACATGAGAAAAATACACTTAAACATAGGCCCCCTGTAATATTAGTCTCAAAATCAATGATAAATTCTTAGCATGCTATCTCAAGGGAAGAAAGCCTCTACTGCAGCACTAACCACCAAAAAAGATGGAGGAGTCCTTCTGATGGAGGATTTCTTGGCAACGATTTCATCCTGTCTGAAGTAATGAAACTCTCCCTCCAGAACCGGGAGGAAAAAGCACAACAGTTCTTCACCCAAAAGAAATGAAACGAAAAACAGTTTGCACAACTTCTTCAAGCTCACTTTTTCCCCCCTCCCTCCGTAGTGATAATACTCTTCAGTGTCCCATAAATTCAACCTGAGTAACCATTAGATAGTACCGTGTCGTTAACGGGAGAGCGTAACTTGTACCTGAGAACTAACCATTCTCTGTCTTCTCACCCCATGGTTTTAACCCGTTTCAAACACCACCTTTCCCGTCCGTCCTCATCCGTGGAGACGACCTGCATTGCCCTCCGCTCCCTCAGGCTCCGCTCCGGTCGCTGTGGGCAGAACCATNCTCACCATCGCTCCTCCCAAAGCCTTTCAACCGAGTGTGTGCTTCGCAACCACCTCAGGACTTTCACCTCCGTGGTTTTGGGGGCCAATTCCCAGTCTCCTGGCCGCTCTGCCAGGAGCTCCCTCGAGGCGCTGGCTGCAGGCCGCAGCTGAGGGAGCCACAGGCCGCCTCCGCCCCCCTGCCCCGCTGGGGCGTTCGTAACTGCCCGGGCCCTTTTGGGGACGCAGAGAGACGCCCTGAAAAGAGCGGGAGAAGAGCCCCCTTCTCTGTCAGCCATCGGGGCCGGCCGTTTCTCCGCCGGTGTCACCCGGTTACCGCAGCCCGGCGCGGCTGATGGCGGGAAGAGCCGCCATCGAGGCCTTCCCGCCGCCGGTGGGTGTGAGGGGGCTCCGGCGGCGCAGGGAGGCGGGAAGGCGGCAGCGACCCGCGCAGGGCAGGGGCTGCGCTGGGACCCGCGGGCGCCTGAGGGGCGCTGGGGCAGGACGGTGCAGGGAAGGGAACCGGCCCCGCTGGCGGCTCCCGTCCCCCCGGGCAGCCCGGGACCCGCTCCTCCTGCCCGCCCGCAGGCGGCACGGGCCGGCCCGCTCAGGCGGAGGTTGTTTCCTCAGGGACGGGCCCGCTCCGGGGTCTCCGAGGGGGAAGCGCCGCGGCGCTGAGACAATGGCGGCGGCGGAAAAGGCCCGCCCGGGTGTCCCGCAGCAGAGCCCCCTCACCGCCTGCCCTGCCCGCTCCTCCCGAGGGCAGCGGGACACCCCCGTCACCTTCCCTGCACAGGCCGGGAGCCGGAGGCGCCATGACAAACCGCGCCTTCGCACCTCGGGGCCGACGCGAAAGAACCCGAGCGGGTGCGGTGCCCTCAGGGACGGGCCCGCGCCCGGCAGCCCTCCGGGGCTGAGGAGAAGCCGTCGACGGAAAAAAACCCCAACCCCGCAGCGGGCAGCGGGTCGCCGGCGGCGGGCGGGAGCGGTACGGGCCGGGCGCAGGGGCGAGGGCGCTGCCCGGGGTCTCCCTTCGGCGCGGAGCGGGCGGCGCACAGCCGCGGCGGGGAGTGCCCTCCCCCCAAATAATTAAAAATTGTTAAAAGTCGGATCAAAAAGCGGTAAGAAACCTCAGCTGGCGCGAGGCCGCCGGCTGCCGTGGGTTGGGCGGCGGCGTGTGCCCTTCCCCACGGGCGTGGGCGGGGATGGGGCGGCTCAGCCCTGCTCTGGGCGAGGGGGCGCGCACGGAAAAATTGGGCATTTCCGGGGGAAAAAAAAACCCAACCAAACAAACAAAAAAAACCAACCCCCAGCCAAACACATGGAGGAGCCGCAAGCCCTGGCATCGCCCCAGCGCTGCCCGGGGCCGCGGGGCTGACGGCAACCGGCGGGGGACGGGGACGGGGAACGGGGACGGGGCCGCGGTGGATCGCGGATGGTCTGTCCTTAACTTAAAGAGAAGTCTGTGTTTGCGTAAGGGACCCGTTAAATAGCGTATGTTAGCTGTGAAAAGAATACGAGAATTATTTTTTTTCCCCCCGTGAGTGCGTGTGGTTTTAGATGATGCCGTTAAAGCGGTTCTCTTCTCCCGCCCCTCCGCAAACACTCTCAATATGTCTCTTTAACGGTATAGGTTGTATTTATCTATCGCATTCCGGCAGGATTGTTAAGCTCCTGAGCTCCTAGGGCAACAAACATGGAGGGGGGGAATCCTCCGGCAAATCCGACTGGGGCTGTCATGATCATGAATAAAAATAAAAGGCTTAATCTTCTGCATTCGGCTGATTTAGCCTCCAAAATATGGAAGCGCTCGGATGTGCAGAGCCGGGCCGGGGCAGGGCAGATGCGGGGGCGGGGGGGGTGAGCTGCCCCGCACCTCGGGGTGCCCGTCCCGCTGTCACGCGTGGGGGCAGTTCCCCGGCCGCCCCCGCCCCGAGCGGGCCGCCGCGCCCCAGCAGGCATGAGGGAGCTCCAGGGTTTTTAATTACACTCCTTCCCTTTGCTCCCTTCATTTTTTTCTGCACCCTTTGCAGCGAGACACACTTGGAATCAGAGTGGTTGTGACATTTTGGTGGCAGCTTATTGTGCGGAACACTTAAAGTTTAAAAAACAAGCCCCATAGAAGTTGAGGGGCTTAAAGCAGCCCCCTTTGTGGGGCAAGACATAGAGTTTTGATTCTGGACAATGGTGTTTCTCAAATTTCTTCCAAAAACCTGCACCCCATCTGTGATCTCAATGAAATCGCTTTTCTCTCTCCCTTCAATTCATTTGGCAAAGGCGAAGCAGATGCATGGGACGGGGTCTGAATTTTAATTATTAGGTTTTACCTGAAACAAAACAGCAAATCCTTTTTACCATGTGTTTGAAGTTAGGAGACGGGTAGAGGAATATAAAATATAATTAAAAAGCTCTCGGATCGTTAGGGAGCTGACAAGAGCCTTTTTAATGAACCTCTCGGAGCGCGCCCTATAGTAAATTAGCAGAGCGGAGCTTTCCTGAGTCATTCCGCCTCTGAACTGCCGCCTCCCCTTTACCTGCCTGTGAGCCTGAGCGTGGGTTTCCACGCCGCAAGCCCACGGCTGCGGGAGAGGCTGCGGCACACGCGTGTTTTCCCGCAGCCACCTGCAAGGTGATGGGGAGAGGAGGGGAACGGGGTGGGGGGAAGAGGGGGAGAGGGGGCAGCCTGTGCTCCACCGGCCCGCGGAGGTTCGCAGCGCTCCNCCCCCCCCCCCCCATACACACACACACCCCTCCCCTCCTCCGCCGCCCTCAAAGTGCATTTAACCATCAATAAGGTGCGAAGGGAAAATTGTCTGTCACTTTAATCCATGCCCGAGGGGCTGGGAAATAAAAAGGGAGAGGGAGAAGGAGGGAGAGAGAGAGAGAAAAGGGAAGGTCTTAAAGAGCCTAAAATCCATACAAGAGCTGTGGGAATGCGGGAGCCGGGCTCTGCTCTCCCCGGCCATCCCAGAGGGATGCGGAGCAGAGCCCGGCTCCCGCATTCCCACAGCTCTTGGGGATGCCCGGGGAGAGCAGAGCTGTCCCCCCCCGGCTCTCCCCGTCCGCAGGGAGAGGCTGTCGTGTCCGTCCCCCCCCCGCGCCCCGCCAGCTCCGCTAAAGCGATTAAGATTTCTTTCCCCTCCCTCGGGAAGCCCCAGCCCGGGTCTCAGCCAAACCCGGGGGACAGCAGCCAGCGCCAAAGGCCCGGGGGACGGAACCCGGAGTTTTAATTTTTAGCTCCAGCGCACGGGGTGGGTGTGTGCGGGGGG
>RSEF01000008.1:25843583-25857080 GCA_003993805.1 Himantopus leucocephalus | reverse complement strand
TTTGGTTTTGGTTTTTTTTTTGGCAATGGTGTCCGACTGTTCTTCAAGACCAAAAAATAAGAAAGGCGTTCCTCCCTCTACTTTTTTATTTATTGCGATGGGTCGGAGGGGCAGCGGACATCCAGAGAGGCGATCCTTCCGAAGGCCAGAGCGCGACTTTTTTTACCAGTCCTGGGAGTGTTTGGCCCAGGAAAACTGTTACTCACACAGAACAAGTTCAGTGTATGGTTGAATTAAGACTGTAAAAGCTCCTAAAGTTGGTTGGTATGGAAACCTAATCCCACCGAACCGCTCCGTGGCACAGCTGGACTGTTTACTTTCTCACTTCAAATATAACTGTGTAAACATTGGCTCGGAGCTGACAGCGCGGCTCCTACCAACCAGTTAATATACTGGTGGGTCTGGGAGGAGACGTGTCCCGCCGTACCCACTGAAGGAAGCCCCGGGGTAAAATCAAAGGACGGTACCAAGTAAAATGAATTCTTCCTCTCGCGCAATTGATCAAGCTGGATACAATGTAAAAATTCTCTTTAAAAAAAAAAAAAGTAAGTAAACGTTACAGATTACACCCAGGTAAATACTTTTGACCCTGATCCATCCTGGGAGCAGCCAAATCAATATCACAAGGGAAACTTTTTAAAGTCTCGTGTTCCAAGAGCGGGTGAAACTTAATATTACTACAATAAAACGGTTTAATAAAGAAGGGCTTTAATAGTGAGCTAATTTGATTGAGTTTCCTAATTCCACTTTAATTGGAAAAGGAGTTGTCTGTTTGGTTATAAAGTGCCAGGGTTATGTTAGACTGGAAAAAAAAGATGGACTTTGAGCATCTGAATAAACTTTTTTTTCCTTTTCTTCGTTCCTTTTTTTCTTTTTTGTTTTTTCTTTTTTTTTTTCGGTTGGCAGCTGACTTTGTGCAGGATGAGTTTCCATATCTAGGGTTATGAATGGGCTACAAAGAGCTGCTACTTAAAGAAATCAGGTCGCCACATTTCTCCCATTCTAGCCCTGTTGAGAAGGGCTTAAGAGCTGTTGATTTAACTCAGCTCCCCTTTTAATTATAAAAGCCATTCTTGTGTAGTTAGCCGAGCAGGACAATTTATCAGAATTGTTGCCGTGTCTTGGAGGCTGGTTTGAGCTTGGATTTATACGACCGACAATGGGGATCACGACGATTAACTTTCATATGGATAGTTTAGGCTGTTAAACTGGGGGGAGTAGGAGGAGGGGGTAAGAGAATCTGATACATTGTCCCTGTAGAGGTAATTCCCGTAGATTAAAAACAACAACAACAACAACAAATCCCTTGGGTTTGAAGCTGCCTCGGAGAGGTTCGTATACAGGAGCCTCTGGCGGAACATAAAATATTCAGGTCCCTTTTAGAGTAAAATAAAATGCTGTCACTTGAATAAAAATCCGCGGAACCGAGTATAAATTATTTGTAAAGCAGAGGGGCTGCGGGCGAGCGCTCGCAAACTTCCCTGTTAATTAAATCTTAATCCACGGGTCGCAGGAAGCGGCGGGGCTGTCGCAGCGGCTGCTGTACATACAGCGGGACGCGTTCCGCAGTTATATTAACTGCACCGGTGTTTAATATGATTCAGCCCTAATCCACAGCATAATAAAGATCAAATTAGACTAACCATTTAGTAGCGAAATGACATTCCTTCACCTAAAATGAACCTCTCCGCGCCCTGCTCGCCGCAAGGCGCGCCGGCGCTGGGGGCAGCGGCTCTGGGCTGGCTTCCAGGGCCGGGGCCGGCCGCAGCCCACCGGGCTGAGCGGGGCCGGGAAGGGGAGGGGGTGGGTGTCCCTTTTGCAGCCCGGTTGTTTTATTTTTAAGGCCGACGGGGGAGGCCCCGCTACCCCTCCCACTCTTTGCCAGAGCCGCCTCTCCCCCACCCTCTGGCTGCGCCCCCCGCACGCCCGATTTGCTGCCGGGGCCCTGGGGATAAAGGCGGTTCGGAGCCGGGTCGTTTCCCCTCCGTTTTGCCCCGCAGCAGCCCCCCGGTCCCCCGACCCGCTGGAGACCGAGCAGCGAGTCCCGACCCCCTGCCCCGGCTCTCCCGCGGACCGGGCAGGGCTCCGGGCTCCGCCGCCGCGGCCGTCCCGGGACTCGATACCGCGTTGTCCCGGGCGGGGAAGCGCCCCGCAGCCCGGAGGAGGGAAGGGACGGGACGGGACGGGCCGGGCNACCGGGGCGGGCGGCCTTTGTGCCGGTGCCGCCGTCCCGGCGCTGAGCAAACACAGCTGCTGCCGGTGCAGCCGGGCACCGCGGTGCCATCGCTGGGGGTGACAGCGGCTGTTACCCGTCCCACCGCCCTCCCCTCGCCCCTGCTCCCTGACGTCTCTTCTTCGTTGTCCCCAGCGGCGGGTGGGAGCCCAGGTATGTCCCTCTCCCGAGGTGATTCCATCGGTGGGAGCGCAGCGCCGGGCCAGGCGTTCCCAGGGCGCTTGTGTCAGGCACACAAACTTCCCACGTCCCCCAGGCGAGGGGACACCTCTGCCTCCTCTGATCGTGCGGGCATCCCCCCTGTGTTGTCATAACGTCCCCATGGCAACTGCAGCGATTACTTCTATGCCAGAGCAACAATAGGAAAGTATTTAATATATTTAAACGTGATTAAGCAGGTGGAAAAAAAAAAAAACCCAACCCGAGGAGGAGCAGCTCCACAGGACGAGCCGGCAAAGCGCGGCTGCGGGCTGCCGCTGCCCGGGAGCCCCGGCGGTGCCGGTACCGGTACCGCGCCCGGCGGCCGCAGCTCCGCCGCCTCCGGGGGAACGGCGGCACCTTTAGAGCTCGACAGAAGGAACCGGAGGGGGTGTAAATAGTTACAAGGGGAGCGGCACGGGCTGCTTTGCTGTTTTCTGCTGCTGTTAGCATCAATTAAGGCGCGGGAAAATTTATTCCGATTTCCACCGCCCGGCTTTCAACAGAAACACTAAAACTCTGTTGCAAAAATTATTTTTGCCCCGTTGCTGTTCCTTTCCGGCTTCCCTTTTATTTTTCTCTACTTTTTTGTTAGGAGAAAAAACAAAACAAAACAAAGCGAACAACCCACTGTTGGGCGTAAGTTCGAAAAACAGAAATAAAAAACACGAAATAAGTCCTGAAATTGCACAGTGCTGTTTTGTGTTTAATCTCCAAAACGAGCTTCTTCGGGGGAGGGGGGGGGGAGCAAAAAAAGAGAGAAAATTAATTTTGTCAGACTTTTTAATCTAAAAACTATGCCTTTTCAGCCGGTACCCCTCATTTCTATGTTATTAAGGAATCTAACGATCAGTGGAAGAGATGCTGCTCCTGACCCACGTCGCTAAGTGCGCTGCCGGGGCGGCGGGGGATGTCCACTGCCACCTGCCGCCGCCGTTCCCCGGGAGCGGCCGGGGCTCGGCCAGCGGATCCCCGGGAGCCGGGCATCCCGCCGTGGCCTGGAATTCACCGTTAAATTGTGCGGCTGGTCGCTGGATTTGGTGGAAATTACTGAGGGCGGCGGGGAAGGAGGGTGCGGTGCTGATGCGGGGGAGGTGGTGTTAATGCGAGGGCCGGGGCCGGGAAGAGGTTAAAAGGTGGGGGGGGATGAGCTGGTTAACCGACACGGGTGCGGGGTGATGCAGCTGGAGAAGGTATGTTTGTAAGGAAGCCTGGTGTTGGATAATGTTGAAGGTGAAAGAAGTGGGGAGATGAGGGGAGGGGTGAATTCCAGCACAGAAGAGCAGTGCGAGGGGCTGGTGGGGTCTTAGGCTCACTAGTGCTAACGGAGAACTCGGATGCAGTAGTAAGGGCTGTAGAAATACTTAGGAATCACTAAATAAGATCTTGGTGCCTGTATTACAAGAGTGCAATGAAAATGTGGTGTCACTTGCTGGGCTTTGAATTTGAAGGACAGCCATGTTCATGAAAAGTGTAAGGCAGCTCCTTGGACTGTATTAAAAGTTTATTATAATGTGCCTTTCCTGAGGGAGTCTTTAAGACTCGATTATACTCTGCACAGGCTGAGTAAGGCAGTACTATGTGGCAGGGTTTACATTTTCAAGGAAGCTATGGAAAGCTCTTAATTTCAGATATAGTAATACCAGGTGCTGTACAGAGGTCAGGAGATTCAATTACACGTGTGCTCATAATACAGGGCAAGGGCTGCGCAAGTGGCCATCAGTGCAAAATGGTGATGGGTGTTTTTATGGTGACTCATTGATTGTTCATGTGGAAGCAAGTACATCAAGAGAGACGAAAATGCTTAAAGACAAGAAGATATTACTAATAGTCTTAACTGCAACAGGCAGTTTGCTGACCATTTCTAACCATAACAAAGTCTGAGACCTGCTCTATCCAAATGCTAGAGTAAACTCGTGTTTGTCTTTACCCCAGGTGTGAATTTGGCAGATGTGGACAAGGGCATGATGAGACACCTGCCTGGGGGATAATTCTGTTTGGAATGTTGTTTTGTGCAGTATTGGATTTACCTGTATGTGGGAGCTAAAGTCTTATCTGAGATTTTATCTTAACTCCTTGCAAACTCTAAACTACAGGGGGAAAAACATTGCTTCCTGACAACCCTGGTCTGATGGTCTGGAAGAACAAAATCTTGTCATATACTGATTTGTGGATTAATTTTCTGTAGGAGATGGTGATAGGTGGGATGCGTTCTGATTCCTGGCTTCACACAGAAGCTCTGCCTAAATGAACTGTGTAATGTAGATCTATGGGGGGTAAGGATGGATCCTTTGGTATGTTCTCACCGTGCTTATACTTGTAGCTAGTATGGACTTGGAGAGGTTTTTTCTCTCCTACATTCCCTCCTTTCTTGTTTTGGATCTTATTAATGTGCTGTAAAGCTTGTAAGAGTTATGCCAAAGGTTGTTTCTGCATAGTTAATTCCCCCCCCCCCCAGTATATGAATGGATGAAAAATGACTAGGTAAAAGGACAGATGGATCTCAGAAAAAGATGTAGAAACTCACTGAAAGCAGGTTACAAATCTGCTATGCATATCTTCAGAAAGTAGTTGACCATTTAACTGGGGAAATATAATAGATAGGCAGGATCTGTGCAAATTTGAGTAGGTTTGTGACAGCAGGGCAGGCTCCTGGGGGGAAGAGGGAAATGGAAAGGAGACCAGAAACAGAGTGCATCTTTTCATGTGGTCTGACAGGCAGATGGAAAGCATGAATTACAAAGGCTTTTAAAAAGATCTGCTTGGGGTTTATGTTTACAGAGAGATTTAACAAGACCGGCTGGCCTTAAAATGCTGAGGTCGTTGCTAAAATCAGATGTTTGGAAGCAAAATAGGGTACTAGCCCTGAACCAGAATATAGGAGAGGTTCACAGAGACTCAACAAGACAGGAGCAGGGCCCCTATAAACCATTCAGCAGATCCAGAATAGGGCTTGAAGGTCGGCAGGACCTGGAGTCAGGGGAGGAGGGTATAACCCCTGCTAAAGGGAGCTGGATCCAGAGACTGTGAGCTTCTAACCAAGAGCAGCAATAGCAGCATGAGAAGACAGTCAGAAGGAGCTCGGATTTGCGCGGCAGGGACTTACTGATGAAGCAGCTTTATAGGGAACAAAGGTATCAAAATGTTACCTCACTTTCTTGTAAGCAGGATATGGGATATTGATTTCCTCTCATGGCTTGGGGAAGCCCGTGGTTTACCTTGGGTAGAACGTATGGATTTCCTCAGTTTTCTAAATCTCCTGCTTGAAAGGTTAGCCGTAGATATTTACAGCCAAATGAACGGGGCAAATAGTGGAGATTATAATTTAAAGAGCTTTTGCTTTGTGAGGGGAGAGCCAGATATCTTATACTGGTTAGGAGAATCTAATTAAGGACCTGTTCAATAGGAGTAAATGGCAAATGATCAGGCACACAGAAGATGGACTAAAATTGCAGTGCTCAGTCCAGTGTGCTAGAATGAAGATATGAGATGCCTGGCTTTTTCCTGCTTAGAGGGATGAATTATGTTTAATTTCTCTAATCATTCTTTTTATCCACATTATGAAGCTTTACTTTGACACAGAGGAAATAATCCTAATGCATTGGGGCCAACAGCGGGAAAATGCTCCAGTAGACTTGGCAGGGAAAACATGGCCCCAGCCCCTTGCTAAAACCCGTACCCTTCTTCATGACAGCTTTGCCTCGACCAGTAGGGATTAGAGAGGTGTTTTCAGGGTCTCTTTTCTACAAGAATTATGTTCTAGCCTTCTTCCTGTTCAATGGGTGAACAGGATCCTAGTTGAATTTCTTTTTTTCAGATCCATTGGAAAATATCTTAGAATGTAAGTATAAGTAGTAGTATAAGACTCGGTGGATTTGGGGAAAAATTAATCCATCACATGGCTTAGAAGCTATAATATATTGCCCAATGTGCACCAGACAAATAAGTTAACCCAACTCTAATTTATTGGAAGTGTAATGGTATCAAAATATTCAGGATGTACCCAACACCCATGGCAGACACTTGGAGAAGCTGGCAAAGGCATTATGATATGTTTCACCATCACTGAGTTATTTCCCAAGTGTTACATGAAAGGGCTTATGGATTCTGATGCCATACTGAAGTGTATGTTNGGCTTACAAGCTATAATATATTGCCCAACGTGCACCAGACAAATAAGTTAACCCAACTCTAATTTATTGGAAGTGTAATGGTATCAAAATATTCAGGATGTACCCCACACCCATGGCAGACACTTGGAGAAGCTGGCAAAGGCATTATGATATGTTTCACCATCACTGAGTTATTTCCCAAGTGTTACATGAAAGGGCTTATGGATTCTGATGCCATACTGAAGTGTATGTTAACTGGCCTACTGGGATCCTGTGCATCTTTCACTTTGGCTTCCTAATTTCCCTCCTGGGAGAGGGCTCAGCTATTTTACAGTGTCTAGTACCTTGGTCACAGAAAGAAGGTCTAGCTTTATCTTGGTAAGCAATGATATGTACATCTTTGATCTGGAAAGGGCTTGAAACCTGTGTGAGACGAGGATGTCAACATGCTCGGCAAGCAGGATAGTTTCTAACTGTAGAGCAGGGCTGGCAAAATGGTGTACTTGGCTCTCGAGTGGGAAATGGCTATATTAAGCTAGAAGTCTGAGGTGATGAGTGATAGATGTGCTTTTACAAGCAGGGCCAACTGAGGAGCTAAGGCTATCCCAGGATCTTTATGTCCTGTGTTATTTTATTCCTCATCACTGAAATGTCTGAGGAAAGTTAGCCCTGATTACATGGGCTGAACTGAACAACAGCAAACGATGTTCCATAAACTGTAAAAAGCTAAGACCGACCTGGTGAAGTCATTGCTAAAATGTCTGGTTTTCTTGGATGCCTCAGCAGGGTAGATGCTGCATCTGATGGATGTCGATGATATTGGGCAGAGGCACTGTCATTAAGAAACTGCCTGCTGGAACTCCCTCCAGCCATCTGGCATCCAAAATGCAACAGCAAAAAGGATCCTGTTGGTGATTTTCAGTAAATGTTTTGCACAGAGCCATCTTTGTTGACTGTCTCTATTGTTTTGCAGATGTTTATGGTATCATGAATCTTTTTTTTTTTTTAGCCTTAATTGAAACTCCCACTTCCCCAGTCCAAGGATTAACTTTGTTATAACAGAAGTGAAATTTGTATGAAATTTTTTATTCTTAAGACAATTTTTTTTTTAAACAGATCCTTAGATCACATGTTAAATTTGAAATATTTGCAATTTTAACCCTCTGGACTACTGTTGTGCTTTTTATTTTTTTTAAAATTATGCATACAGATGACTCTTTCGGCTGTTTTGTTCTTTGGTTTCTGAGTATCGCTCCTCATTTTTGGAAAGATTAGCTTGTAGATATTTTTCTTTAAGCTTTTGAAGGCTTTATGAGCAACATTAACAAAGAAAATATTTAATTAGTGTATATGACCCTGGTTGGTGGTAATTGGATTTTATTTGCCACAAATGACAATGACTTAGTCTCTTTTGCTCTCAGTTTAATTTCTGGTGTAAGTAGGGCTCTCGGATTTCTACTTGTAGACTCTGGGCTCACTTGGGCAAGAGCTGCCTTTGTTTCTTCATAGACCCAAACACAGAATATTGTCTTGAAGCAGGATGCACAGCACCCAAGTGCTTCTTGTGATAGCAACATGCTGCTGATGCTCAGTGGGTGTGAGCTCCTGATCTGTTCTGAGATTAATCTGAAAATGAAATGATTCTTGAAATAGGCATAACTGATGTTTCAGCTGAGTGTGGTACACTTAAAGTAAAGCATATTAACTTCTTATATCAAGTCTTTTGAAAGGTACAATTATCCCTTATCTTTGCAGGTTGGTTTGTTTAACTTTCACTGGATTATTCTCATAGAATAAGAATGAGATATTGCTGTTGCAGAGGAGCACTGGGACCTTGTAAATGAAGGAAGCTGTGAGGTTTTTGTAGTGAAAACCGCACATGGGTCTCAGAAGATTTGGTTTGTGTACTAAATTCTGCTGCTGATTTACCAACACTGTGTGACCTTGAGCTACTCAAAACAACTCATATTTTTTTTAAAAGTGACTGCTAATATTGATTGTCTCCAGTTTTAGTATGAGACACATAAGGCTTGAATTGCAGACTTTTGTACTACTTGAGTATTTATTTTTAATAAGGGTCCTAATTAAGTGTGCAATCTCTGTTGCAGGAAAGCTCTCCTGGACTCTGTCTTCATTCATTAAAATGTGTCAAATTCCTCAGAGTTTAGAGCAGAGCTCTAACAATGGCAAAAGAGACCCTATGTCCTGAATATATACTAACATGTGCCAAAGAATATGCTTGTTAATAAGTACTTGTTCAGTGATAAAGTATAGCAACAAGGGGTTATATATTTCCTCACTTCCAGCTACATGAGCAGAGCCCCTGACTTCACTCAGGAAGCTATACTGTTGTGAGACACGGAAAAGTAAAATACCCTTTGCTTTATAATAAGTCATTCCAGCTCTGTCTAATTAACACTTCTTAGTGTTAATTGTAACCCCCTGTTCTGTGTTTTTCAGGGACAATATTTCCCAAGTACTGCTGATGAAATGTCAGGCAGAGGTAATAATTTTGTTTTCCTTGCTATTATAACATTGTGCCATAGATATAGTTATATACAGAGATACATGCCAATCAACCAACAGAGCAAACAAGATGAAGAAGTAAAAATCTTCTCCTTAGAGAGCTCCTTAGGCAGACAATGAATTATGAGCTCTTCTCTGCCTAGAGAACTTTCAGTGAAAATGGCTATTCCTACTGGCATACCGTGCCGTGATTTAAAAAAAAAAAAAAAAAAAAAAAAAAAAAANATTAAGTCAATAGACTTAACAGGATGGAGTGGTGGAGTACAAAAATACAAAATATTTTTTTTACGTAATCTGCAGAATCCTACAGGCTTCTAACATTAGTGCCACAGAAACACCATTGGTCAGTATTTGCTGAACAGCATTTAATGAACAATAAAGGCATTCATGTTGTTGGAAGGGGGAAAATCCTGTTGGCAGTCCAGCAAACCTACCTGTCTTGGTTTTGTAGTCTGAAGGAAATGAGAGAATGCTCAAAGAAAGTGGGAACATGAGATTCACTGTTAAAACATCATTCTGGTGCTGGCAACACGACAGAACTATTGCAAAAGACAAGTAAGAAAGTAAGGATATGGGGCCATTGCGTATCGTTGTTGTTTAAGTAGGATTTTTCTTTTGGAATGCAACTTAAAAATTGAAGGTGGAGTTTGGTCTGTGGTAAGAGAATGTAAAGCAATTGCTGTCTCATCCAAACCATCCTGTGCAGTAAGGGGGAAAGTATCTGTGATGGCTCAATATTCTATGAGACGGTGAAAGTGAGAGAGAGAGACCTGACTGAAGATAAAAAACATACACCCCCCCACCCCCCTCCGATGAAACATGGAAAAAAATAGCAGTTATCTGAATGCCAACAGTAAGGTGAAAATAAAATGCCCAATAATTTCAGTCATATCCTGTACAGTTAAATTAGCAAGCATTTTACACTTTTTTTTTTTTTTAAATGGGAACAGGGTCCTAAACTTAGGCCCAGCCCTAATCTTTAAAATATTACAAATTTCTCCCTGCCACCTAATGTGACACTTGAATTTGCAGAAGACTTGATGGCCCTGTGAAACATCTGGAAGTGCTTTGATGTATTACTCTTAGGAGACCACTGGTGTTTATAGCCTGGTGGCTATTCTGTAGAGTTTTATGCTATATTCCTAAACATTGAGGAGGAGGGAGGGGAAAGGTCAAAATTCTCTTTCCCTGGGTTTGGACTGATAACTAAAGGGAAATTTTCAACACAATATTTCTTACTTACATTGAAATGCTTGTAAAGTACAGACTAATTTAGAGGATGGCAAAAACCCCCACAGCATTTGATTTTTTTTTTTAATAGCCCACATGACTGTTACTTTATCAATGTAGGCTTTTGCTTTATCTCTAAAGAAATCAACTTTTTGATTCCTTCTGGCCTGCCAGCTTGGCTTTTCAGCATTGTGGTTGTTCTATGGATGTGTTATCATGTAATGAAATCGTTTGTCAAAAAGCTTACCTACAGGTAGGGAACAAGTGTCCTCTGAAAAAGGAAAGCACTATTCAATACTCATGTGTTACAGAAGAAGAATGTATTCTTCTACACTTCTAACACTATCTGGTCTAGACACTTTCTTGCCAACATGTTGGGGTTTTTTTCCCCTTCACATGAAATACTGGTGGTAAATTTGACTCAATCACTCCTCAATGCTTAAAATACTTAACTGGCTGCTTCTTGTTTGTCAGAATGCCATCATTCCTGCGTTCTGAATTTCTCACTGTTGAGTTTTGTGGTGTTGTTTAATCATCTTGCTGGAACAAAAAGGAAATGTGAAGCACACACAGGAGGCAGGAGGAGCGTGAAGCTGAGGTGCAGCAGCAGCACCTTGCTTAAGCTGGAGTGCTTACTTTTGAAGAAGAGAAAGGGCTGGAAAGAAAAGGGGAAATAGCGGCAGGTCAGGTGTTAGCTGGCACATGGACAGCCCCTCTGCAGATATTTGCCTTGCCAGAGGACCCAGAGGACCCAGCTCGGCCCAGCCAGGTCGGGGGCCCCTTTGCGCCCGCACACTGTGGGGGGGGATACGTGGGCACTCAGTATGGCTCTTGGGAGGTGCTGTGTTTTTTGGACAAGATGAAGGTGAAGCCTTGAACCCCTGCCAGCCTTTAAAAATCCTGTGGCACTGCCCACAAGAACGGGAGGCAAGGCCTACCTGTGAGCAGGGCTGTAGCTATGGCCTCGGCAGGTGGCAGTGCTGTGGGGCGCTGGGTGCGCTCCTGCCTCTCCTCAGAGCGCTGAGGGATGGCCATGGGGCCAGGCACAGCTGGCAGCCCCTGTGGCAGCACTGTTCAAACATGTGGATGACAGGTTTGTCTCCATCTGTCTCTGAGGGAGTTTTTTTGGGTGAAGGGTGCCCATTTCTCCTCCCTGCCTTGATTGTCTGCTTGCAGTAACAACCTGCTTGGCTGCACCTGAGCACTGTCCCCTTCGGATGAGGGGCAGCCATAGGTCTCCCAGCAGTGTCCCTGTGCCTCCTTCCTGATCCAGCAACTCATCCCCTGTTCCCAAGGCTGAGCTATACCCTCACCCCTTGCTCAGTCTCTTGGAGGACTGACTGCAGCACCATGGCTGAGGTAGTGGCTTCATTTGGGCATTGTCCTGAGTGAAACAAAATGGCGGCAAGGAGGCCCTGCTCCCTCAGGGCCTCTTGCCCCAAAGAGAAATTTCCACCCGGATTAAATTAGCCCTTGCAGCCCAGAGGACCCACTCCCTCCCCTCATGAGTATTTGATTCATGTTTATGTGTGTTGTTTCTCTTCTAGCTTCTGTTAAGCAATTTTGGTTAAACACATGCATGGTTTCTTTGCAGCATTGTAGAAATGCACTGAAGGTGTTTGATGGCAGCCAGGGCAGTGGGCACTGCCTGGACCAGTCACAGAAGAGCTGGTGAAAGCAAGGTGTGAGGATCTCTTTACCTGAAGTCTTAGGATGCCATTGGCATACTGTTGACTTAATACTTTTAAGCATCATCAGACACACCTGTTGAATCTGAGAGAAGACAAGCCTGGTAGCAGACATTGCCTATTTCCATGGTAAATTACATTGCTAATTTTATTTTCATTTTCATGTTCTGTTATGAAAACTGAAATCAGCAAGGGCTATTGTCCATTTCTTTATGCAATATATTTTTGAAAGGCTGTAATCAAATGGTAGTTCCTTGCAAACAAGTCGTGGCTGCATGGCTGAATTCAGTGACAGTAGTCACTCTGTGTGTGTATATACGTATGTACGCTGGTGTATGTACATATTTCTATATATCTACCTTACCTTTGTGAATTCATTTACCATTTGTAGCTTCTTTACCAATTAACTTTTCTAACACAGCAGTCCACTCTGCATCATGTCATGCATGCTGACCACATGCTGATTTAAGGTTGAGGATAATATACCAGAGGTGCTGATTATGGCAAACTTATTCTCAGGAGACCAATGAGAAATGGATGTTTTGTATGGAGTTTGATTTGTGTAGATTAGGAAGATAACACTGCATATGAGAGATTAGAATGTGACATTAAGACCAAAATAAACATGTGAACTAGCTCTGTGAAATTCACACTGCAAAGGTAAGATATGGAATCGGGTAGTAGACCACATGGTTCTGTATTTGAGATCCAGTTTTAAACTTGAAATACCAAAGGTAGTTTGTTAGACTTGAGCTTGTGAACTCCTATCTGTGTTATTTTATGCATTTAAATGGTCTCAGTGACTTTTGTACCGACCCACTTCCCATATCTTTGAAGATTTTGCTGTCTTTACAATACAGGACTGCTTTTTCTGTGTGCCTTGGACAGCTCCAAGCATCCACCAAAAATACAGTAATAACACATTAGAATTCACTTTGTTTGAAATTTGTTTCATATTGATGTGGAAAAGCAGGTGAGTACTAGCCTAGTAAATACGCTGCTTGGACATGGAAAGACTGATACTGTAGTCATTTCAGCATAGTATAATTGCTAGTCAATAGGAAAGTAATTATAATTAAGAAAAATAGAGCTGAAAAAGTATGGAGTGTTCAGTTTGGTTTTTTTTTTAAGCTCTCTTGAGACATGTCATGTTATTTTACTGACCTCAGTGAAGACCTGAGAACCATACAATAAAAGTCACTATTAGTTTTCTTGCATCCTTCATCCAGTTCTTTCTTGATGACCAAGCAGGTTTATATGACTGTAAGCCAATGGGTTCCTTATCCTTCCAGAAGTGTACTCCAGTATATAAACAAGGAATTGCAAAAGGGATGTACAATATACATATTGAATTTCATATTATTAATTGGAATTCTGCCAAAATGAAAGCTGACTTATTTAGTGGAAATAATTCCTCACAGAGGAAAAAGAACAATTTTGGCAAACCACCTAATACGTGTCTCAGGGTTCACAGAATGATAGGGGTTGGAAGGGACCTCTGGAGATCATC
>RSEF01000008.1:25813592-25843483 GCA_003993805.1 Himantopus leucocephalus | reverse complement strand
TAATTCTTCTTGTTTGTTTCACATGCTGCGTGCATTGGTGTACAAGCATTTCAGAGAGGCAGTTGAGCATGTAGTTTTTGCACTTGAGGTGTGGTAGGCCTTCTGATTCTCAAAAATACGAGCATCCTGTCTCACAAGTGCTGGGCTACTACACCTGGGCGCCTCTCTTGTGAGTCCAGTGACATCCCCGTCCCCCTTCGAATCTAGTTTAAAGCTTTCTCAATGAGCCCTGCTAACTCTTGTCTTAGAACCCTTTTCCCCCTGTGAGACAGGCTTTTCCCATCTGTTACCATCAGGCCTGGTGTCCTGTAAATCAAGCCGTGGTCAAAGAACCCAAAGTCCTGCCGGCAGCATCAGGCTCGGAGCCAGGCATTCATCTGCTGGCTCTTAGTGGTTATCTACTAATAACTTGAAAAACTCACGTGGCCATGAACAGTATAAAATTAAGTTATTGGGCATATCTGGTCCCCATTAGTTATCTATCCTGAATGAAGTCAAAGTTGAAAGTCATCTCAAATCACGTGTTTGTCTCCATGTTTACATTACACTTTTATTGCTTTAAAAGTAACTTTCTGTATTGTTTTTACAATATTTTTCTCTTTTTTTCTCCCTTCATGAAAGAATTGCAAATATAGGAAACTGCATTCCCAGAAAATACCGTCCAAAAAAAGAAGGGTAAAAAATTAAAGAATAAAATATCTTCAGATATGTCACAGCTCTATAGGGGTGAGGTCCAAGGGAACCAAAATCCCAGAACTTTTGAGTTTAGACCTGAGCATTATAGTTCAGACCTTTATTTATTTTTTTTTTTAATATTATAGTTGTTATCCAGTGTTTAGTATTTTTTAAATATCATTGCCATGAAAATACTCTAGGTCAGAGAACTGCATGCCGTGTTTTGGACAGAAAGCTTTTAATGATCTGACCAAAAGAAGGGAATTCTTTTTTGTCCTTCTATAGCGATACTATTTTTGCCTCCACCTAGTTTGCACTTTAATTGGCATATCTGTCTTTAACAGAATCTCTTCAGTAACTCTGTTCCTTGCTCTGGTTCTTAAACCTTCATCCCTTCTCTCTGGGTTGGATAGCAGATTCCTGTGACTGTGTGTGATATAGTTTTCAAAGTGTCTTCTACCTAATTGCCATTAAAATCCCTTTGAAAAAAAAAAATCTCACTAGGCACTGTGTTTCTTAAATGTGTTTTTTCCTGAGATTTAGTTACCAAGTAGCAGTGCAAGATGCTTGAAAGGGCTCAGGAAGCAGCCTCTCTCCTGAGAGTGACTCAAAGGGATGATTAGGAGAATGCAGGAGATTGGGTTTGTAATAGTGGTAGTTTCTCCTAATCCCTCTTTGTTTTAACAATCATGTAAAACTTTAAAGGTGCATGCTGAGCTCTTGTTCAAATGTCAGTAGTGGAAGTGCAGAGGTTAAGAGGTGTCTGTCTTGCAAGGAAATTCAGAATAATATGGTGCTGTGGTTTGGGCACCTGATTGCAACCCAGAAAGCTTTGGTTAAACTTCCTGTTCTACCAAAGACCTCCTGTGGGTTCAAGGAGAGTTACCTGGGGCTCGAGTGAAGTACAATGTCCTTCTCAGCCCAAACTTCTTCATGTACAGTAGCTAGTTAGAGTTTCAAAGAGAGAAACAAGAACAATTACTGCATCTAGNGGAGTTACCTGAGGCTCGAGTGAAGTACAATGTCCTTCTCAGTCCAAACTTCTTCATGTACAGTAGCTGGTTAGAGTTTCAAAGAGAGAAACAAGAACAATTACTGCATCTAGCAAATGTGAATGACGAGTATTGGCCAAGGTTAGTGACTTACTGAATACCTTGTAGTACTGAAAGGATTTTTGTAAGATCTGACTCTTGTAGTCCTGGTATTCCACGAGAACCTCAGATTTTGCTTTTAAACAAACTTTTAGCCATCTGTTTGAGGAAGAAAAAATGAAGTCATCAACCATAAAGGCCTGATAAAATGAAAGGAATAGCATAGCTATTAAAATGTTATGTTTAAAGCAGTCCAAGACCAGATCTAACTTCTTGTTTAGGAGTCCAGGTTGGCAGTACCAGAAGACAGGCTCTTGCCAACCATCAGAAACTGAAAGCAGCCAGTGTCTCACACTGGCTTCCAGGATCCATAGTTTTAGATTTAAATAATTTATGTGGTTAATGAATAATAAATTTAATAGTAATGATTAAGGCAGATGACTCCTTGTTCAGTTAAATGGTCACAGCCAACTGAAAAATGTGCATGGTGCATACATGCTGCTCTCCTCCTCTAAGTTTGCATGCATTCATCCTCTGACAAGCTTGTTTAATGCTGTGGATGATTCACTTTGCCCTTAGACAGTGCTTCACTGTTTCCTGCCTCACACCTGGCTGCAGCAATGTGCTTGGTTGAGAGGAGGGCAGCTAATTAATTTACAGTGTTTTTCTCTCTTGTGCAGTGAAGCTCCAGAAACCACAATTTTCCTTCCTAACTGCTGTGGAAGCTGATGTGCTGTTTCCTGCTGGCTTGTGTGCAGTGTTGCCTGCTCTGTGGCAGTTTCTTAGGCCAGGATCTACCAATCCCTCCAAGCTGTTAGCCCCAAAGTCTGTCCTGGTGGGAATTAGAACAGCTCAGCAGGGGTGTGCAGAGATGGGCAGTGCTGGCTTTGGAACAGGGTTCCTGCAGGGCTCTGGAACAAGAGGGAAAATTCCCCATGTCTTATCTTGCCCTTCCCTCCCACCGCTGCCATTCACCCCATTTCCTCAGAGACGCTTTGTGGAGTCTGCAGACCACAGAGCTTTTTTCTCTTCCCCACCCTGCTCCTCCATTCCAAACCTCCTGGTGTTTATTTTTGCTGTCTGATGGTAGGGAGGAGGTCCTGTGCTATCCTTCTTCTGATGACAACCAGGAAGGAGACAGGGCTGACTTTGCACCTTTTCAATTCTAAGCTAGTTTGTTGTCCTACTGGCTGTGGGTGGCATAAGTAGAAACATTTGGACACTGAGACAGTTACTCCTGAATTACTCATGCAAGTGGGAAGCAAATCAAGCCCTCTGCTTGTGCTTGTTGTTATTGTTTATTTATTAATTAATTTAGTAACCATTTTACTTTTGTTGACTGAGCAAAACTCCCATTAAACTGCAAAAGCCTTGTGCAATTAACTGGATTGGTACCATTTGCTCCAGAATGTTTCTTGAAGGCTTCTGGAGCAATGCTGACGAGATTTGTCTCTTTCTGTGTTTACAGTAGTTTGTGAGGTAAGTAACCTCATTTTATTTTCTTCACCTCTTCTCTGGAGCTCTTAGGAGGCAGTCAGTGGTGCAGCTTGTTCATTGGCACAGCTTTCCATCAGGCTGAAAACATGCATTGGGTCATTACAGCAAAATGAGTTACCCCCGAGTCGCGTGTCTCAAGCTGGAACTAGTGAATTGAGGGCTTAAACTTCGGGAAATTCCCTACAGCTGTCAGTTATGCATCTTATCTAATGAGTTTTTATAGGACTATTTCTCTCTTTCCCCAAAGAAGAGCTAGTGGAAGTTTGCTCCTGTGATACGTTACAGGACTTGTTTGAGCAGTGTCTTGATTCTGCTGCCACTGTGTGGTCAAAACCGGTCTGGTGCTTCAGGCATTCCTGTTTCTTACCATGATTTGTGTGGAGCCAGCGTAGTCCTGCACCCTACGTGTGGTTTGCCTCCATGCCATTGTAAACGAGGAGTAACTGCACTGAATTAAAAGACACTTTGTTTGTGTTAGTGGCACAGCCAGATGCACCTGCAGCAATAAGGGTCCATTGTGCTGAGTAGGTGTTAGGCTAGGAAAAAACAACAAACAGTCCCTAAGTCAGCTCATAATTTGATACTATGACCATATATAACAGGTAAATAAAACTGACCCAGCGAGGATAAACCTTCTCATAGACATGTGCTTGAAGTCAAGGCCTTGATGAATAGCTGCCGTTGACTGAGTTGATTGAAATATAAGCAAAAAGGGAAGACTGTTAGTAGGATTTCATTAATCTCGTTTGTGGTAATTTCCACAACTTGTACGCATCCCCAGATGATGGTTTCTCCCTGTGTTTTTATGGTTGAAAAGTTATAGATCTCTTGCAGCCTTGCACATTGTTGAGGTTTCAGGCACGCTTCAGAAGCTCTGCTATTCAGCAGTAAAGCACTATAACAAATAATCAGATACAGGTGTACTTAACAAGAAAAAAAAGTTTATATTAGCTTTGATTTTTAGAAAATAATATGGTAATCATTTATGTTTTGCCAGTTTGGTAATATCTAGGAGGTTTCTCAGTCATTAACTCACTTGAGTGAATTAGAAATGTTTTATTGTGGTAATAAACAGTGATATGTCTTCAGGGACTTTTAAAGCAAGTAAAATAGAACATGTAAATTACTCTGGTTTGGTTCTGCATTCCTTGCTCATTCAGGATTTTCAGTGGCTTCGAGGAATGCAGGAGCAAGCCCCAAATATTTGTAAGGAAATCAGGGTGAAAAAAATTTGCCTTGAGCCCAAAGATTAAAAAAAAGTAAAATGTCAGCACTAGCAATTGACAGAGGAGAAAATTCCAGTTACTACGGGGACTGCAGCTGAGAATGTCATGCAATACTTTTATTAACACAGTACAAAAGGCAATTTAAATAAATAAAAAGGCCTATTCCTGCAGTTTTCAAAAGTCCTTATTTAATTTAGGTAAAAACAAATATGCCACAAATGTTAAAATGATTTGCAATAATCTGATGACCTCAGATCCAGTCTTGGCTTTATACTTAACAGCAAGTCACATGCTCTCTCCCCCGTCTCACCCTTTGTGTTAGTAAATCCACAGTGCTTTGGGAAAGGGACCTTTTCTGTGGGTCTGTGCAATGTCTGGGCTAACACAGACCCCGGCTGAGGTGGGATTCCTGCCTACTGCTGGGCAGCCACTGACAATACCTGACCCTCTTCCGCTCCCTTCTTGTCATATCTCATTTACTTCTCTTGCTGACCCATTTGCTTTCTCTCTCCACTTGCTTTGAGGTAAAGCACGTGTCTTACTCTTTATTTGCACTGTAATGGGGTCCCTAAACAAACTGCTAAGTTTTTTTTTAAGATTATTTGTATTTATTTTGCACCAATATGGATTGTAGACTGAAGCATGCAGTGAACTGCAGATCCTTGCTGGAAACTGTATTGACTGTACTTGGTTATTGTAACACAGAGAAAATGAGGAGTTAGCAATAAGGCCTCTAGCCTTATGTGTAGGTCCTGTTAGTTGGAAGCTTTGCAGTCAGAGTGAGCACTTCTAGGGACTCTCTCTCCTATTTGACTTGCTATATGAACGAAGTTCCTGTGCGTTTCCATAATTTATGAGACTTAGGCTACAGTTGGCTATTTAGGCGGAGTAGTGATAGCAGAGCAGACGACAGAAAAAAAACATTTGCACATTGTATGATTGCATAAACCACATTTCCTTTGGAAATTGGGCTAAAAATAGAAACCCTGTCCAGTGCCAAACTTGTCTGTTGTAACTAGTAGAGGCTTTTTGCCCGTTCATGAGTGTGCTGAGCTACTCACGCTGCCTCTGTGCTAATGTGTTTACTTGGCACTCTGGTTATACTTTCACAGGATCTTGTGAAATACTTTTAAGTTATCATGGTGATGAAGAATATAGGTGGGTGAGTGAACAGAAAGGTGAATTTGTCATGTGAATCACTTTTTAGCTTCTTTTTTTTTGTTGTTACACTTTTTTTGGTCACTTTTTTTTTGTCTGAGGAAAGCATTGGTCATGTCCCGTGTAATATTTCTAATTTCACAGTTGTTTAGTGTAAGGATTAAAGTGTTGAGTTTCCCACTGAAGGAGATGCAGGGCTAAGACATATTGCAGTCAAGGTGGGTCTGAGTGTAAAGTAAAATAAATACTGCAATGACCTTGCACAAGTTTCTTGCAAAAAATCTCTCTGCCTTTTCCCCTCTGATCCTAATCCAGGAATGCAAGTCAAAGGGTGAAGAATGAGCCTGTACTTTGGGACACTGAAAACCACCTTCCAGGTCTGCTGTGACTACAGCACAAGTGGGCTTAAGATTTGCTTTTTGGAGTACTGTAAGAGAGTGTGATGTGATACTCACATCCTGCTATGCTGTACTCACTAGCAAAGCCAATGTTTAACTTGGACCATTCCAGGAACTAAAAAAAGGTTTGATGGAAATGAAAATTTCAAGACCAAAATCAGTGTTGGAGTAAACAAATGTAAACCCCTGGGTTCCATGTGTGGTGTATTTTTTTTTTTTCCTTCTTGTGGACGGGCTGGAGTGGATTCACTTCTATTGCAGTAATGTCTAAAAATCCTCGTTAGCTCATGATGTTACATATACTGAAAACATCCACTAACAATCTCCTTCAAAAATTTAGTGATGTATAAAGATGTTTTAGCATTGTTCTAATTTATGGTAAATAGTTCGAAGTAGGAAAAAAGATACAAGATCCCCTAACTCAAAGGGCTATGGAAATAGAATAAGAGTAGCCTACACATTTCTAAGTTGTTAATAACAGAACTTCCTAACTGCAGCTGAGATGTTACTGAAGTAACTTTCCACTTTGCAGCAAGCAGGTCTGCTCAGCTCTGAGTGTGTTTTCGGCCACTAGAGAGCAGCAGAGACTGTGTTTAAAGCCACCACCGATTGCCCCTAGTCTTCAATGAAGCAGCACTTGCGTGTCGTCCAACCTTTCACTGTCAG
Source organism: Himantopus leucocephalus (assembly GCA_003993805.1). NCBI lineage: Eukaryota > Metazoa > Chordata > Aves > Charadriiformes > Recurvirostridae > Himantopus > Himantopus leucocephalus. The sequence continues at coordinate 25,836,772 of RSEF01000008.1, read as the reverse complement.
ATGCTGTCTTATTTTGAGACCCATTTTTTCCTGTTCTTTTGCATAATGCTCAGCTTTACTTGCCATCAGGTTTCTCTGATGATGTTTGCCCCCGATGTACACACCAGATGTGTACAGTCCAGTGGAAAGTGTACCTTTCTTGGCTGCGTTTTTTCTTAACAGTAAACAGCATGTTAGGGAAGGAGACCATAATCTAAATATATTCTGGGGGCATTCTTGATGCAGGATCCAAACTGAAATTTGTCCCTAGAAATGTTTTGTGTGGTGGCTAGTCCATTCCTGTGGTGAGCCAGTCTGTAATGATGCCTTGGGGTTTTTTACCCTTTCTGTTGACTATATTCTCCATAAAAAGAGCAGAATGAAAGAGCTTGAAAGGAGCAAAACTGGCTGTACTTCTAAAATGCTATTACTGTGATTACAGTGTCTGACCGTGTCTTTGGCACCAACCATTAAACAAGAGGCAGCAGGTAATGGGAAGCAGTCCTGTATCTGGTATGGTGTGGGCACTGAAAGGGGAGATGGCATTAGTTCCTGACCCCAGTCTTGCACAGGCCACTTCACAAGGGACAAACTCAGGGGCTCTTTTGTCTTATTGCTCAGTGTGCTGAGAGTGGGGAGCGAAAAATGTTGGCAAATTATGGATTGTGTGGAAGAACCGGATACTGTTTAAATGGATTTTGGTGTGGCAATAAAGATTAGAGTGGGTGAATTGATCAAATCTTGGACAGTATTTAACTGATTAAGATAAGTACTATTATGACTATACAAAAGTTCTCAAGCTTTTTGAATGACAAATCATGGCAATTAGTCCCACAGACCAGTGCATTACTGTACCATCATCCCTGTACCCTGCATTATATAAAGAACTGCATTATCAAAGCACAAGAACATGTGTCACAGACATTATAATCTGCTGAAGGTGACACCGTCACAATATATTTTCATAGTTCTGATTCTCTGAGAGTTAGTTTGCAACCTGTGTTTATTCAGTGGATGTAGGAGTCTTGGTGCTTCTGAAAACCCCTGGGAGTCTTCACACTTCCCGGTACCTAAAAACCTTGAAAATCTGCCCCATAGTATCCTGTAACTTGAGATATTTACATTTCAATTTTGGAAAAAAACTGACTTCAAAGTCTGCAGAAGGTAACTTTGGCAGCATTATTATTGGTAGCATTTATTCTATCTAAGCAGCTGCAGATTACATTATTTAGTATCTGTTTTATCTGTGTTTCAGAACTGATTTTGGTGTTACAACAAAGGCAGACTTGTCTTACGAGAATCAAAATTATACTTAATTGAATTCTGCTTTGGGAGTTTCTGTCAATCAAGCAACTGTGTGAATTGGGAAAGACACATGATTGCAACTATGATTAACTTCTCCAGAGTCACTCTGAGTACTGTCTATCACATTCCATGAAGAGATGTAGTATCTTCAGAATAATTGTATTGTACTAAAGGGTATCTTTTGAATGTCAAAAATAACTTCATTTTCTTTGAGGGGACATATGAGGAGGAGGCATTTTTAAACTGGAGGTTGTGAGTATTTTTTAAATAGGGTCAGTGTGTTTATTTGACCTGTGTAAACAATTAAGGAAGAATTAAAGAAAGGTGTGTCTGGTAGCAGGAGGTAACTTATGGCCAAGTGGGACAAGTTTTCAGAGAAGTGAATGTTTTGCTTGAGGGAGGAATTAGACTATTGGAGGGATTGACTGTGAGACTTGCACTGAATGACAGTAAAGAGACCATAGTGAGTTTCATGGGTATTCATAACGCTATTAAGAAAACTCCGTTTGAAATCTGAAAAATCAAGTTGAGTTTGTGTGGTGGTGTGCACACGCAATTTAAGAAAATGGTATGGTGACGGTGAAAAGTGTTTTAGCAAGAAATTAGCTTTTGGGAGCAAATCAGCCCAATAAAAGATTCCCACTTAAGAGTGTGGTTCTTCAGAGAAGACACATCTTTAAAAGGAGGCATCTACAGCTGAAGCAGTCTTGACCATCTTCCTCCACATCTAATTCCTGACAACAACATAAACAAATGGAGAATTCCCTCCTCTGACAACAGCTTGCCTTTGGTGCCAACCTGTGTGTGAACTACCTTTACACCATCTAGAGGTGGGCAGGTGGTGAATTAGCAACACATATAGACTGCCACTGAGTAGTTAAGAGTGAATGTTCATGCCGCTGGAATATTTGAGCTATGTATTGCAAGTGCATACCAGTGCTGTGTGTTTATGTAGTCACATAAAGGAAATCAGGTCCTTTTTGCTATTATATTACTTGTTTATTTTTCTGAGTTGAAGCTTAATCTACCTTTATTCCTGGCTCTTACAAATGAGCTACAGCAAATACAGACCACATTTACTTCAGAATTTGAGCCTTTATAAGAGCTTCAAGTAATTTAATTTATATGTATTAAGATTTGTAACTTGCCAATTTAACTTTCTTGAGTGTTGTAAGATTACATTTTAAGAACTGTGAACAGGGTTAGTCCAAAAATCACTGCAATATAGATCTCTAACTTTGAAGGGCAGACAATAGGGTTTTTGCACCCCTGTAGCTAGTTAGCCAATGTTAATATTCACTTTGCTTTTATCTCTAAATTGCATCAACTCTCTCCAGTGACATTTAACTTACATATGTGAAGAGATTGGCATTTTTAGATTGTCAGTGTTATTGGATGAAAAAACTGATTTTGTCACGGGACATCTGTTTTATTGTTAATTAGATGAAATAGGAAAGACATCAGAAGAGTACACCCAAACTATTTCATAGTTCCTGCTTAAAATCTTACTCTGATCCCTTGAAATTAATGATGCTTCACAGATTTTCACATTTTGATGTGAATTTCATTTAGGAAGTTTCAGGAACAAATGACAGAGAGTTGTTATCCATCTGTGCCTCTGTCTTTACAATTCAATTATTCCCTGCTATTGTACAGTGTCTCCTCTCAAAACTATCAGAAAAAAAAAAAGCCAACCACAACAACTTACATCATCATCCCAGCTCATGTTTTGTGCGTATCAAAATAAGAAGTGCTATTTACATTGGCCCATCAAGATAAGTTGATCTTTTTGACAGTAGTGAACTTGTGGATGCTAAGATCCTGTTTTCTGATATTATCTGTTTTTTTTCCCATCCTGCTTTTTTTTTTTGGGGGGGTCAAATTATAGTATAAAGACTCAAATAGACCAGCTTTTCTCTGTTTTCGGTCATTCTTAAAGATCTGTCCTGTTGAGCTGCAGAAAAGGAGGCAGGTATAAAATACACTCCCCAGGAGAGACAGAGAAATTGTAAGTTTTTTGTAACTGGTGATAAAGTCATATTATTTCAGGATGAAGGCAAATGAGATATCTCATGGGAATAAGGGAGAACAAGGCATTAAGAGCAGTAATTGGGACTATTGTTATGGTATGGAAGGTTAGCTGGAAATGGGGGGAGAGACATGAGGTAAGGCTGAGGTGATTGCATCTTTCTCGCTTAAAATAATGCATCTGTAACTTGGGAATTGAGCACTAGGTAGATCCAGAAGAACAGTGAGGTGTGTAAGGAGCTAATTCAGTTCTGCCTGTTCCCTCTGATCTTGAGCCCTCTGACAGGGGCCCTGTGTGGCCTTGTACAGAATTTGGTGATGGAGAAACAAAGGATGCAAGCTGGCTTTGGCAAGCCCATGCTGAGTAACCCTTACATCTGGAACAGGGGAAAAGCTTGTCTGCAGTTCCTGTCTTGTGAAATGTAAGGTAAAGATTATATAGAGACTGCAGGGCAAGTCACAGACTGCACAGCTGGCCTTAGACTCTATCCATGCTCACTAAGTACTGGTGGGGGCAGGAGATAAAGAAGAAACCGGGAAAGTAGAATTTGATTGGGGGTGAAACGGATTTTAAATCCCTGAAGTGATGTTAGTGGGAAAGTGAACTGACTTCAAAAATTCAGTTCTCAGCTGTGTGCACACAGTCCCTTTTCCATGCTTGGAAATAAAGCCCTAACCTCCTGATGCAGTTTACAGAGGCCCTTATCCTCCATGTGTTCAGGGAGCATGTACGGTTCTTAGTGGAAGCTGCGCTTCTTGAGTTTCCACAGTCTGTGATAAGTGTCAGTACTGGTTACTCTGGGGGAATGCAAGAGAAATTCAGAAGAAAGATGTTTGAATTAGCTATGTCTCCTGGCTTTGAATGTATAAGCCCCTTTCAATAATGGAACAAAATCCCTAACCCCTCCCCAAGACTTTCATAGACGTGGTCAGATAAGAGTTGTTTTCTACACTAACCTCATGAAAACATTGCAGAACCATTATACATGCCACTTAAAGTGAGGGTCCTGCCCCTCCGTTTCGAGTACAGAAGTGCACATTATTATCCTATTTTCAGCCCCAAAAGGTTCTTAGTTCTTCTAATACGTAATATCCATTAACTAAAAATATAGGTCCATTATTCTCAATGCTGTACCTCCCTCCCCCTCTTCTTGGTCTGGGACTCATGCTATGGATAAACTTGGCAAAATACTTTCATTAGTGTGACTAAGAGAAGCTTACAACATGTTTCATTTAAAAGGGAGCAAGATTGATACCCTTTATTAGTGAGCTGGAGCAATCCCTGCCTTTTCTTCTAAAACAGCTCCATAGCTGTTTGGCTCTGGAGCACACAATCTTGATGAATTGTGAGTTAACTTAATGGAGAGGAAAATGTGTGTAGTGCTGTGTGAGGGCAAAAGGGAAAAATACAGAATAAGAATCGATGGGAGACAGAAAAGACTTGATGGAAAATGAAATGGCCTCTTCCCAAAAAAGTTGATGAAGAGAAAATAAACACATTGGCAAGCAGGTTCAGAGAGGGAATGCAGGAAACTACAAGGCAGTCACTGAGGGGAGAGACGGATCACAGGCCCAATGTACAGATTTTGATTTTTTTGAAGAGCAGAAAGTGTGGGAATATTTGGATCAAGGACCTTGGTTGTGGCCTGTCTTTGCTCAAATTAAATAAGAAAAGCTCAAAGGTGAAAAAGTTCCTCTCTTCCCCTGAAGTATAGGATCAAAACAAACACTGGAAATGTAACTCTATTGGCAAAATATTTCAGAATATTTTTGAATGTTAGTGTCTTTTCCCATGGTTACTGACTCAAAAGCAATTGATCATGAATGGCAGGTTTTTTTACTCTACAGATTTGTGCTACCTGCATATATTCAGAGTTACATTCTATTACTTAGCTGGCTAAATCAGTGTTATTACTTCTGCCAGGGCTGTAGTGACAGTCCAGGCTGTCCTGATGGCTTATTAACTAACCTCTGATTTCACAGAGTCTACTGCTACTAATATGTAAGCCAGAAAAGACCTTGCTTGGCTTTCAGAGTTAGGCAATTATCAGGAGTGGCTGTTGGGGGTGAGAGGGGAAACACTTGAAAATTGAGCTGACTTGATGAGGAAATCACGGAGAGAAGAAGCAAAAAAGCAGGACCCGGAATACCAACATGCTCTCACAGTGTTCCAGGGGAATTTTGTGTGTATGATAATGAGTAGAATATAAAGATCTATCACAAACTTTTAGATGCAATAAATCAAATTTAGTTTTTTTTAAGTTTTAAAGGTAGCTACAGGAAACTAAACCCAAGATCAACAGTTACATGGTATTTAAATTAAGTGTACATGTAATAAGCATTAACAGCTATTTCCGTGTTGCATGTGAAAGTTACACACCTCAAGGGGATGTATTTATTTATATAAGGATAAATATCTGTCATTAAATTGTGCTGGGGCAGATGTTGGTGTAAAACCGGGGCAGCTGTGTTTCTGAATTGGGATGTTGAACATTCAAGCCTGCAATAAGGATCTGCATTCGTATCCAGTGCTGGCTGGTATGCCTAACATAAAAGGTTAGAAGCCATGCCACAATTTTTGAGGTTGACCTGAAGAAATAAATGGTTTGTTTGGGGTTTTTCTTTTATTTTTTTCCTTTTTTGAAAAGTAATTTTTGGACATTTTTCTGGATCCTTAAGACATCTTTTGTATCTTTCTGCCACATTCTCTAATTCTCCTTTGCAACCCTGGGAACTAGAAACTGAATGTGGTGAGACTCCCAAGCAAATATTGTATTTGAGTACCTGGCAATTTAGGAAAAGTACCAAATACCACAAAGTCATGATAAAATGTCAGTCTTTTGGCAACAGAACTATCGCTCATCATGTGGTCTTTGTGCTTGGTTAGGAGCTGCTCCTGAAGCTAGTACCCTTGCAGAAGGTAGGGGACAGTGGCGAGTAGGGCATGTTGACTTGCATGTCTATAATTGCAACATCTATGGTATGAGAAGAGATCCCACTGTCCTTCTGTAAGCTGATTTTTTTTTTTTTTAATTACCATTGCTGAGACTGGCAGAATGGCAGGGCTGGGGAAGAAGTGACCAAAGGGTCAAAAACATTTAAACAAACAGCTGAACCTGGAGTGTCCAATGATGCTCAGGAGGGTTGGGAGTGGAGTGGTCCTGGAAGGTTGCACAGTGTCCGTGCTGGATGGTGAGACAGAAAATCTGGAACAGGGATTGCAGAGCAGCTGTAGATGCTTGGCACAGCTGGAAATTGCCCAGTCCTGGGACCCTGCACAGAGCAGGGTCAGCTACAGCAGGTTGCTCAGGACCTTGAGCAATGGGCAAAAGACAGCTCTGAGCCCTCCTCTGGGCTGAGAAGGAAACCAGCCTGCCATTGCAGAAGTGGCCTGTGGGTCTCAATTATAATACCACTAACAAGGATTTCTAATTAGTAGAAAATTGACCACTGTGTTTGCACGCCCTTTCATCAGAGAACTGGTAGCTATCTTTTAGTAACTCTGTGGGTGCATGGCATATGTACCTGTATATAATGCATCAACATTTAACAAGCTAAGAAACATGGGAATAAAGAAGCAGAACTCAAAATAACTAACAGAAGGTGCAAAAGTTTACGAAAAAAAAGGTCAAAAAGGAAAAAACCCTTCCACCCCTCCCCCCCAATCTGTTGAAGAGGGACTAAATCTTTAATGATAGAGTCTTAGATAAAAGACTGAAATATTTATATCACCTTTTTAACCTGAATTTTATAGCAATGAACTTTAACATATATCTTCTATTACCTTTGTCAAGTTTATGACTTGCTCTCATTTATAGATCCCTTAAATATGTATAAGACAGTTTTACTTATCTTGTTTACATGGGTTTTCTCTTTGGGCATTTGTCTCCATCACTGCATAGCATGTTTATGGTAATTTACTATAATACATGTATATCAGAGGCAGTTTAAATGACACTTAGCTTTGAATATATTTAAGATTTTTTTTCCTGGTAGTCAGTAGGAAGTCAAAAGATATATGAAAAGCTATTAATTTTCAAATGATAGTAACATAAACAATATTAAAACTAGTGTTTGCTCTTGGAACAGTGTGAGGGAGAAATATATAACAAATGGGGCATCACACAGTCAGTTATTAAAGAAGTAAATTAATAAACTCAACATTCAATCTTTTCACATGTCGAAGATAATCTTGACAGTAGTTTGATTAGAGGGAACAAAATGTGTCTGATTATTTGGGTTGGCTTTAATCACTGACTTTGTTTAAGACTCTTCAGTAAACATTTGCTTTCAGTTAGTTTCATTTCCAGCCCTATGGAAAGGGATTCCCCATGTGTTATCCAGAGTGTGCGCTGCAGGTCCTTGCGTTATTGCCACTGTGTCCAAAGGATCTGAATGAATTGCCTCTGTGTGAGGGGCTGATGCTGCGCTAGTAGTATGTGCTGTGTCCATGTAGCATGGAAGAGTTTTGTTGCAACGGTATTTCTGTGAGTAGACACAGAAGAAAAAAACCATTAAACTGGGACGTTGTGGCTTAGAGTCCCAAAACTGTTTTACCAGTTGGTGGCTGAACATAGATACTGTGTAGACCTGGGGTGTGCTTTGCCCAGTAATCTACATTACTTTCAGCCTCATGGAAAGGTTTGACATGGCCTGAAGGTCACTGTTTCGGAGTGAATGAACTGTAATTCTGCTGGGGTTTTTTTGACTAGGGTCCAGTTCCTTCCTGTCTGTAGGCACATGAGTAACATTTATGTATCTTTATGAAATATAAAACAATGTCTGAATGTAATGGGAACTGGATTCCCTGATGCTTTTGAAAATGCCACTGCGTGCTTATCTACTTTTTTGGTACTGGAAAACCTTTAAAAATCTGCTCCCTAATCTTATTCATTTAAAAAAAAAATGTTATTATGGAGAGACTATTAAAAGCTGACAATTTGTTAAAAAATGAAGCTCTATGGCCTTTGATGGAGTGATTGAGAAAGATTTGCAGACATTAGGGAATACCAGAAAGCCCAGCTATTAATGATAATGGAGGTAGGAATCCTTTAGTACTTCAGAAATTTCACAAAAACGTGTACTACTTCCCCTCCACCCCAGCCCAGGCACCTGTGCATACTGTGATGCTGACAAGAGGAAAGCTTACTATTAGAAACTGTTTTCTTTGAATACGTGTTTAGAGAAAAGTGTGACATCTTTGAACTAATAGAATTCATTTTTGTTGTTTGTAAGTAAAGGTGGATACAGCAACCCTGCTGCATGTATGCGAATGTGTAATTGTAGATCATTGAAATTTATTACACGGCAAATGCAGAAAGAGCCATCACGTTGGAAACAACCTTTCAGAGGAGGAAGGAAGGAATGAAATGCCTTTTATAAATAAACCCAAATTGAATGATTGTGCATATGCATTTGTATTTGCTTTCTCTCTTTGTTCTTTGTTCTTCCTTTAGGGATGCATTTGCATGCAGACTGCTAGTGATCAGAATGCAGAGCTCCCGTATAGCGGAGCTGTGTGCTGGCATTGATCTAGTGGTCTGTGCCAGCTCAGTGGTGCAAGATTTACTTTAATTTCCTCTTCCCTTTGTTCTTTTGCCTCTGCGCTTTAAATAAAGATTTTTCTTTTATTACTTCCAGAAATTTTGAGCAGTCGTAGCTATTTTGTATCCAAATAACCATGACCCATTTCTCTGTGATAGATAACTGCAGAGCTCCCAATCTGGTGGGTCCCACACTTATGTATGTCTGAAATTCTGAAAGTTATTAACTTTTGGGAGGTGTGATTTTTGGTTAGACTAAATGGAAAGTGAGCATTTTGAAGCTATCCGGGTGTGCAGTTAGAGATTATGTGCTGTGCTTCTGGGAATAAACCTCTGATACAATTCTGACAGAAGGTCCCAAACATGAACAAGGAAGGACCAGGAACATGTACTCTTCACTTAGACACCAGAGTTGATCAGGGTCATGGAGGATATGTATGGAAAGGCCCTAGAGAACAGTGTAGCATATGTGGCTTGGGCATTCTTTCTTTTTGTATTGTTAACACTGGGCAGACAAACAATGCACAGCAAAATATCTCTTTAAGTTGTTTTGTTTCATTTACACAGGAAGAAACAGAGTAGAGTCTGCCTTTTCCTAGCTAGTTTTCCTTGGCAGGAACAGCACAAATGCCTTCGTAAAGGAGGAATTCTCATAACTGCCACTATAGTTGGAGTGTTTTTGGTGTCTGCTTTTGTCTTTGCACTGTAATAGCATAACTGTGCAATGGTGCAATGTATATTTACATGGATTGATCCAGGGTTGGAGGTTTCAGCCTCTTTGCCTGCTCTTGGCATGGCTTTCTCAAGTGAATATATTAGGATGGTGTCCTCTTAAAGAGGATTCTCATTCATTTCTAAATTCTTTAACTTCTTTACATTACACACACATATTTTCTTCAGGAGCAGTATATGGTAGTTGCTTTCATTCATTTTCCAACTAGATTTCATACAGACTATTTTCAAGGCTGCTTTAACAAAATCTCATATAGGAAAAAAATGTGGATAATATGTTCTCGGGTTGTGGGTTATTTTTATTCCTTTCCCCTCCCCCCCCAAGTTATATGTAAACCTTGGCTATCTTTGGGCTTCTGTCCTTACATCACTGCTTTCCTTTATGTTGCTGACAAGCTATTTTAATATCCCTGTCGAGAGAGCCATTGTTGTTGCTCCACAGGTGTGCAACAGCTCACCGAACAAGGTCATGCAGAAATCATCCTTCCAGCTTTCTGGAAGGCGGCTTCTACTTTTAGAGGAAGCTCCAAGTGCTGGTGGCCTTACCTGGGACTTGGAGCTTTTGGCCTCCTGCTTTGCAGTTGGAATTCCTGAGCTGCCAGCTGGTTCTTGGAGGGGAAACAGATTCCCCTTCCAAGCTAGCAAACACATAAACTGGTGTCTCCTCACACAGCAATACCCTCCTCTCAGCATGTAGGCCAGGCTCCCAGTAGCCCTACAGCGTTACAGCCAGCGTTTAGTTGTGGTAGCTGGTTAAGCAGTAGTTCCCCTTGTTGCAGGATCTAATGACAATGTAGTGGACCATGACCAGTCTCATGCATCTCGAGGTGTTGTGATGCAGGTGAGCACAGCCAGGAAGGTTATCTGCTGGGCAGAGTCTGCAGCAAAGGGGGACAAATGTTGCTTTTAATGAAGAAACTGAGCAGAATTACAAGCAGCAGATTAATTACTTTCCTCAAAAGGAAAATGTGCTTAGTTTCAAACTGGTTGTTCCAGTGAGCCTTGCATTGTATAACACTCACCTGAGACAGAGGCTGACAGGCTGTCCCAACCTTTAATTGACTAATTAATAGTTATTAATTAGTATTCCCTGCAGTTGTAGTCTCAACCATGAGTTAATTGATTCTGATGGGGAATTAAATGTCCCATGTCAGAGATGAGTGCCCATAACAGCATCTCAGGCAGTTATTTTGTGTAATAGACTAAAACAAACCTGTTTTATATGTGTGTGTACACTGATACTAAATTGCACAAACCCTTGGTTTTGTTTATTTAAACCTATTGCTCTGTGCCTGTTGGATCATGTTGTTTGTAAACACTTAATGGAGACACTTAATTCTTATGTATCTGGGAGAGAGGGGATGTTATTTTCAAACGCTCTGCTCTGATGTGGGATCTGTTTCTCTCTGAAAACCGCCATAAAAACATCTGCCTTTCCAATTCACTTTGGTCATGAGTTAAAATCCTCTGGAGATGATAGCTAACTGGTAGATTTGATAGTTAAGTATTCCAGCACTGACAGGCTGCACTATTTCATAGCAGCATAAATATCATTGTGTCTGTTAAGTGTATTAGGTTAAGAGATTTTGGAAAATAACTTCTAACGGGCACCATGATTTGATAGGCAGGTGCAGCTGACAGAACAAACATTAGTTTTCCTGTTCAATTTATACTGTTTTCTACGATTGAGCCCCTGCCAGGCAGGAGCAGCTGGGTGGCACTGACTTTGGTTAGCCAGTGTTGTGCTGCTCAAATCTTCTTGCGGTGCAATAAAACTGTTGTCCCAAATCTGTGTTCTTTACCCAGTGTGCAGGCCAATAACACACAGAGCAGAGGCATTTCCAAGTTTATTCCATTAATGTGCAGAAATGGGGTGCTCATCCCGGAATGGGAGCACACCTTGGTTTCAAAAATCTCCACTTTTATGCATTGATTATTAAATATTCAAACAATTAATACATATTCATTGTTATGCTCTTTAATGATTGGTCGAGATTTCTTTGCTTCCTATGTAAATTAGTGCGCAGACTCTGTCTTCTTCTTCCATTGTTCCATTTTGTGTAAGTGGTATCATTTGGGTAGGTGGTCAATGAGTCAATGATCGCAATCTCCCCCTGCTGAAATTACCTTTTACCTACTTCTCCTCTAATCTTGGCGATTCCAGGTGGTTTTCTTGGTTTGCTGACCAGGCCTACAGTTCATCAGTCTCTGACAAGAATATCCTACTTATCAACAAAGCTACATTGTCTAGTAGTTAGTTCCTTAATAAAATCTTAGATAAATCATGTCTAGTTACTATTTCTCTATTTTAATATTAGGTAAATAATTAAATAGGGTTGGGGCTGCATAGAGGACTTTTAGTAGCAGCAGGATTCCTTGTTGCTTCAACTGCATTTTACATTTCATTTTTCTAGTTAACATCAATTTTACTACAACAAAACTTCTGAAGCTGAAGGAAGCCTTTCTCAAGGCTTTTCAGCAGAGTTATCTGTAGGCTTGTCACTGCGCAAATTCAAGCTGTCAGATTTTACGATATTATAAGAGCTCCTAGCATCTCTTAGTTCAAAGTGTAAGCATAGTAAATATACATTAATATATTAAATGGAACTCTTCAATCTCTAAAGCAGTGTGGGTCATTGCCATATTATAGGCAATGTGCAAACCATGCAGGATAAAATTCTGACCCTATCAAAGTTGATGGGTGTTTGCTAAGCAGTAGAACCAAGATATCACCAAGGGTATGCAAGAATATCTGATAACCTGGTCCACAGGAGGTGGTACTTGCTTGGATGTGGAGCTTCATGGCTGCTGCCATTTTACAAGAGTAGAGTGGATTCCAAGTTTTCTCATGATAACTGTGAATGGTAAACCCAGAAATGAAACTGTGCAGTTCATCTCCAAAAAGCACCAGGGAAACTCTCCGGTCACCTGCCCATGGGATATTTTATATTGCTTAATATCCTTGGTTACTGATTAGAACTCTCGATGGAAAAGAACCAAAGACAGTTTGATCTTTTCTAAAATTATGATTGAGACGTGAATGGGGGTGAAGGTAGGTGAGTGGAAACTGAAAAAAGGTTCTGAATTTAACACTTTAGGCTAAGCCACCAAATGCCTAATTAATGTTTAAAAGGAAGAGTGTTGCCCTGCAGGTGAGAAAAAGGGATGCTAAATTATTTTGAAAAACTCAGATGTCAGGCAAAGATGGGGAAGATTTACAGGTTAATGGGATCCTCAGCAGGAGAAGAAACCTTGGACTGGTGATGGCAGACAAATAGATGCACCCATCTGCGCCTTCAGATGTTACCACATAAATTTGAGTAGTACCACTTTTTTTTGACCAAAACGAGTAAAGATTTGCAGTTGGAAGAGATGACCTGTGAAAGAGCCTCATGTTACTTTCGAAACCTTTCTATAGAACAGGCCTTCCCACCTGGCTTGACAATATAGCAGTTTAAGACATAACCTCTGACTGCTTTAATGTGTGCGTGAGCTGGGGTGCCCACAGCTAAGAGCTGAACGCTGGGGAGGTTACTGGTTTCTGTGAATTTGAAAAGAAGCGACAGAGACCAGGAGTGTTTCTGATAGGACATGACATATACAGCCAAGTCCCGCTCTGAGTCTTGCTGAGATCACCATAACTAAATTGTAGGAGAGTACTTGATCTGGCTAGGCTTTATTTTAGACTTTAAACCATTTTTTTTGGTTCTCTTTTCGTATGTTTTTCTTTCTAATTTTTGTACATTTTTTTTCCAGTTAGAAATCTTTAGTGAGATAGGTTTTATAGTGAACCAATGCAGCCTGCTCATACCTTCCCTTGAAAAGCTATACCTTGTTCTGAAGCACCGTTACAAGGGAATGTATAAAATAGTTGTATTTTATGTGTTTATTAAAGTTCTGACTTCCATTTAGTTTAATAAATTTTGAATTAAACTGAGGCTGATGACAGAAGCAAATAGCAATAAAGCACTCTGCTGTCATCTTTTTACTGAAAAATATTTTACATGAAGGATCCAATAGCCATGGCAATAGTTTTTTTTTTTCTTTTTTTCCCCTCTGTGTTAATATGCAGGGCCTAATAGGCTTGCTAAACATTTCTGCAGAATTATCCGCTACAGCTAATTCAGCCTAGGCAAGGCATTTGGGCCTGTGGAGAAGCTCTTAGAGATGTCAAGCATTTTATAAATCAGATAATTTTCCTTGGTCAGTAAAAGCCGTGGAGATCCAGTCTCTGGGCAGATTGCACTCTTCAATTGAGACGTTAAACTTTGTTTCCCTTCAAAAGCAGTGTGAGTCAGCTCCAGGCAAATCAAAGCATTATAGCAGAACTAAAACAAACATAAAGTGGAACCAATCCTAAATATATTTGCATCTAGATTTTGGCAGACATTGTTATGGCTTTCTGTACTTTATCTGCCTTTTTCATTTCCCTGTGAAATATTTTTTGGTAAACTTATAAGGTTTTTAAACCACTTTAAGTTGTTGACTCTTCCACTTATGCTAATGATGCCTCTTGCTCCACTACTTTAATTTTAAAGAGAGAGAATGACTTAAAGCTTTGCCTCTGCCTTGCCTAGGCATCTGCTAGCAGGAATTTGTGCTCCTGAGAATGCAAAACAACAAGGAAAGAAAGAAAGAAACAAAAAAAATAGCAGTAGGTTATTTTTCTTAGTGTGTGAAGATGTATAACACCAGAATGAGGTTTTTGGAGTGACCCAACGCTTCTGTGATTGAAGTCTTGCATTTAGCTTCAGTGTAAGCGGGACAGGATCCCAGCTGAAAATAGAAACCTATCCTGGTCTTGTGCAACTTCTCACTATAAAAAAAATAATTATAGGAGTTGATACAGTTTGCATGCATGAGAATATAGACACTAATTCAAAAGTGAGTTAAGATAGCTGAAGTACTGCTCTGATCTTATCTTTCTCCTTGTGTAGCTACCCCAGCAGCAAGGGCAGCAAACTCAATTCGTGGATGGGATATTAAATGAGTTTGAACTGACACTAAATTGAGCCTAACCTTTGAATAGGCCCAGAGCTGGTAAGTAGAGCTCCATTCTGTCCTTATTGATGAGTATAAACATTTCAGACTTTTATTAGAGTGGCTTTGGTGGTGACAGTGCAGCTAAATAATGTACTTTTATTGTTAGCATACCTTTTCAGGTCACGCTCTTTTCTTTTAAGTTATGATATCTGCAAGATGGCATTTAGCTAATGCAAAGAAAATGGCTAAAACATCTCCCCCCCCCTTAAAATAAAGAAGCATCAGGCTCTTTGGCTTATGTGGGCTCTTGATAGCAACAGGAATAGTTTGCAATTCCTATGAAGAGTGCGTAAGGAACATTGATCTGGTCATCTGAGTAGCTATATAAAATACCAAATCTACTTCTCTTGTGATGATAAAGTGGTTTCTTGGCAGTGTATTTTTCTTACAGCTTTCAAGGTCAAGTTTTAATTAAGAGTTTTAGATACTCTCAGGGTTTTTTGTTCCTTCACTTTTTGGAAATATGTTGCTAGCCAGAATTTTCATACAACTATAGAAATATTAATAATGGATATACCATTGAAACCTGATTTTTGTTTTTGAAAAGCCATGTATAAAATAGCTGAATGATTTATCATCAATTATTTATTTGTTTTATTATATTTCACAACAGAAGAAATGCATGCTATTTTCAGTCAATATTTTTAGATCAGCTTTTCAGTCCTGCAAGCATTAAACTTTGGCATTTGACTTTTGGCACTACTTGTATGAATAAACTTACTTGTGCTTGCATACTTTCAGCATAAGAAGAACATAGGGTTGAAATGCTGTGTATTTATAACAAGTCCTTTGTAGAGATACCTGGTTATCATGCAAAGAAAATATTTCTCTAATAGATACAGCAGGAAGATGCAAGGATATTTTCCAGTTATAGATGGTCAATGACAAAAAGTTTTAAGCAAATATTTGAATACAATCCTGTTATAGCCATGCTGATAATTTGTGATTTTTCTGAAATGAAAGCAAAACTTTGGGGCTGTAATCCATATTTTTAGTTATAGCAAGTCTTCGCAAATACAATTTAAAAGATGCAGTTAATGAAGTACCTAAAGTTTTCTCCCAGAGAGGCTCAGGAAAACCAAGCTTTTACTCCATTGGTATGAATACTTCTGTTTTTATGGTTAGAGCTGGGAATGCGGATCCCATACAGTTCACCACTGAATACCTCTTAGGAGGTAGTCGTTGACACATATACCATGATAAAAACTCAGAGGTGCTTGATCTACATGCATTCAAAGGCATATTTAAACATCTTTCTGTGGCTTCCTCTCATTATAATACGTGTTATACAGTTTCATGCCATTAATAAAGTTCATCCCTAGATAAAACTATTGTGAACATACCAGGTATGATCCTTACCACAGTGCCTCTTTTTACCATTTCTGCAATATCAACAGATAAGGCTAAATGTAGATTACTTGTACCCAGTATAGATTCCTTTATGCTGCTAGAAAAGTGCAAAGAAGCTGATACAAATGATAATTCAAGTCTAATGTAGTTTGTTCTTTTATATTAGAGAAGCTTTTTGTTCAATAGAAAAAGTTCTTTATGGACAGGAAAGCTTTAATAATAACGATCTCTCTATTCTGGTGCTAATTTATTATTTTTTGACATCTTAATTATATCCTGCCCCATAAAGTTGTGATTGGTAGCGTCAAGATTCCTAATCTGTGTCCATAAAATACATTTTCCTGTTTCTTTTCCTCAATTTGATTTTTGTGCAAGACTGACTCCTGCAGTCAGACAAAATAGCAGGGAGGTAGGTCCCATCCACCCTTCCCTCTGCCAGGAGGTGCAGAGCCGAGGAATACAGTTGAAACCTTAAAAAGTGACTCAGCCTCCAAAAGAGTCACGGGAAACAGACTGAAACAGTGCCCTGCCCTCTTTTCAGTGACGCACGGAACAAGACAGTGTACAAAGTCATAAGAAATTCGGTACAAGAGCAAGTGTTACTAGATGTTAGTTCAACCATGTCTGGAGTTCTGCTTTATGCCCCAGTGAAAAGTCCTTTACATCCATGAGAATGTTTTTCAGAATAATGAGAGAACAATAAAAATGAGCTTATTAGTTTCTAAAAGACCCCATCCCAAAGCAAAGAAAGATTTTTAAAGAATTTGGCTTATTCCTATGAAAAACTGCTCTACTGAAGTTTTGCAGATCAAATGTACCGGTCTACAGCTGTACAAATTCTCTTTCACAGAGTATGAATGCTGCAATTTGCTAATGTACATTTTGCTTTTCATAATATTCACAAAACCAGTTTACGGTTCAGAACATTCACAAAGCTGCCATTTTTAAACTTTGCTTCTGAACACATGGTGTGCTTTTCCCACTTTTAAAAGCAGTTTGTGTGTGGGGTTTTTTGGTGGTTTTTTTTTTTTTTGTTTTGCAGGTGTCTTTTAAATAAGCAGAACACTCTCCAGCCTCAAATGAAGCAAGAGTTTGAAGGGATGATCTAAATGCCTGAATTCCCTGGCCAGAATACCAGCATTTTTTTGTTTGCATGTTTGTTTTATTCAGGATGTTCCCGAGGCTGTATTTACTGTAACTTTATATCCTTTAGGTTAGTGCATGATCTAATGCAGTAACAGAGTGAATGAAGGATATGCTAACATTGAGCAAGCATTTCTAGTGTCTTTCTTAGATTATGTCCGTTACAAGTATGATGGTCTCTGTGTAGACCAGGAGTTAAGTGTTGGTTTGCATTCTTTTAGTAGATTATGATTTACGAGCATAAGTTCCAAGTGCAGATAACCCTGCACCATGCTGTGAAATAAGCTGCAATGGAGAGAAACTTCTTTTGTGAAAACATACATGAATATTCTCCATAAACTTATTCTTGTCACTGGAAAAGAACAGTAGCTCTCTACTAATGCCTAGCAGAAGATAGTGGAGCTTTTGGAGCATTTTGCCCTTACTGTTGCTGCTAACAGCAATAAATAATTATTGCACCTTTTCACAGTTCATCCCTGTAAGTGCTTAGAGGCAGATGACTGAGAGGAACCTGACTGAGGCAGAGGAAATAGTTCCAAAGAGAGGTACTGCAATACCAGCTGCGTGGATGCCCCATTGCAGGAATTAATGTATTGTTTTAATGATTCCAGGGTTTGGATGCATTTCTTTGAAACACACGCTTGAACCGTTGTTTACTAAACTGTTGCCAAGGCGTTATGCATTGGGGATATTGTGATGGAGGGGAAAAAACACATTGCCACAGATGCAGTGTAGTTTTTTTTATTTTATTTTATTTTGTCTGTCTGTATTGACTCAGCACCATGGCAGCTGTTCTCTTTTCAAATAGCTTTGTTTTCCTGAGGCATAGTCTACACTTATTTCAGGAAGTTGTAGAGGAAGGAGAACAAGTAAAGGACTCCAGATGAATTTCTGAACACAGCCATTCTCACACTATTTAGGAGTAAATTTTATATCCAAGCATACTTTTGCAGATGGCCTGAAAAGAAAAGGAAACTTGAAACTTTTAAGACAGAACAGTATTCTGAAAGGATGGGGTACTAGTATTTTTAACAGTGTGTGTGAATCAGGCCTTGAAATATTATGTGCAACGGGCAAATGTGCCCATTTTACAGGTGAGAAGTAGAGGTGCTTCAAGTGGTGCTTGAGTAGAGGCTTCAAGTGGTTTGCTCAGTATTTCAGAAAGTCTGATAAAGCTAAAAATAGGATAAACTCAGCCTTGCCACTAGCAGAGAATTTCCAGGGCATAGTTTTGGGGTGAGATCTGCATTATTCCTTTTCTAAGCCTGAGGCCATCTAAGTAAGGTTTATTAGGTCTGCTGTAGTGATTTGCAGTCTCAGTTGGCTGTTTGCTCCCGTCTTCCAAAAATGTAGGTCTTCTTCATTGAGGCGAAAGAATGCAGACCTTGTTGAAAACTGATAGGGAAGGTCCTTAATAAGGAAAGACATCTCCTTGCCAAAGAACCTATAGTATCTGAGTAAGGATTACTTTCTTATAGCAGATTTTATTTCCTTTTGTCATATATTTTGCTGTTCAGTATTTTTCCTCATTTTTTTGTTTTCCACATGAATGCAGAATTCCCAAGAACTTGCTATTCTTCCTGCTCTGAAAATATACTGCCTCTTGGGGCAGGTAGTGAATATCTACTTGGCTCTAAATTAACTTGCCTCCTTTAGAGATGTCGCCAACAGACACCTAGTTTGTTAAATACTTGTAGAAGTTGAACATCTTAGTGAATCAAGGAAGTGTCAGGCAAATTTCAAAACACTAGTGTCGAGCTCTTTGTTTGAAAGTGGGGAGAAATGCTATGTAGCCTCTCTTAGGTAATTGGTATTCAGTGGATCCTCCCTCAGTGTCCTGTTATATTCATCCTGAGACACTTGTCACGAGTCAGCCAAAGGATTAACAGAGAAAACTTTTGAGCTGCTCAGAATTTCCTAGCCATATGCTTGGCCTTAAAGGATGTGTTAAGTATCAGGTGATTCAAATTGAAAAGCTCAGCAGCTTTATAATCTCCCGGTCTCTAAAGTCACTCCAACTACAGATGCCAGAAACAGAAGCTCCAAGACTGGCTCATTGCTGTGCATGTTCGGTACATCTTGCCACTGCTGCTTTAGGAGCAAAGATCCAAAAAAGAAAGCTCTGAGCCATTTCTTTCCTGTCATAGAGTAAGTACCTGAAAATAATTATACCCTTTTACTGGAAATATTTGGCATCAGTGCTGTGGCTCCACCATTAACATTTTCTACAGTTTCTTTCCAGACTGCCAGTTCTTTTTTATTACTGCCTTGTTAACGTGATGAAATGATGACAATCTTCTATCCTTGCTGTGGATGCAGCCAAATGGCATAAGAACATTTGTCTACAAAAGTAACTGAATAGAAGACTGAAATGATCAATTAATAGCAGCACCTGCCTTACATTATCTGTAGAGTCTGGCCACACATGCACCACAATCTCTCAAGGTTTTGTACATTGAATCTAAGGAGATATGCTTCTGTTTTAACTAAATCCAAATACAGTTATCCAAAATATTATTTATTCTTTAAGGCATCCCACTTCATTCCTTTCCAAAATTTCTAGCAGTTTTGCTGTTTGGATATCAAGTCTCTGACAAAAGCGTCTGTGCTTAATGGGCCTATGAATAGAGGACAATCTATCTAATTGAGGGCTGATCTTAAGCCATATTCTCTTACCGCCATCACAGAAATGTACAGCAAATACCCTGGAACTTTGAATGGACTTGAATCAAGGTCCTGGACAATGCAAGTCTGGATCTTACGTTTTACAGCTGGTCTTTTTTCCGTATACTGTTTTTCCTCATAAATTCTAAATTGTTCTTGACTTTGGAAAATTTGTGTCTACTTCATCTTGGGCTTTTTTTCCCACTGGAATTATGCACAAATGACTGAATATTTCATTTAGCATGGCTGTATGTCCCTGCGTTAGCTGAATCCATAGGTAAAAAACCATGATGCTATTGAACCACTGTCAGGAAAAAAATGTCACTTTACCATCTAAAATGACTGCTCCCATACCTTTCACACTTCTGTGCCTACCTCACTTGTCTGATCAAAAGTGCCTTGAGTTGCAATGTGAAGTCAAGCATCTAAGGTATCTCTTTTTGCTTCTATTATTTCAATGTGGTCTAGCTCTTTATTCTTGCTCTACCACAAATGCTGATATTAAAAAACAAAACCCAACAAAAGGTGTATGACTTATGTAGTTTATACCACTCAACTCCTTTTTGTCCCCTTGTTTTTGTTTATCTGCTCTCATGTTCTAGATTTTTCCAATTTAAACTGCATTCCCTTAGGGCAGGGTATATCTCAGTGCGTATTAATTAATGTTTGAACCTTTCTATTCACTGCAGCATGTCAAGCACATCCTCTACTGGCTGGCAGAGACCTGATGAGCAGTAGGAAGGTTATAAAGCACTGTTGGAAATAGGTCTCTGTGTGGTCATTAAAGTGCATTCATTGTCTATCTGCATATCTCTTCTCTTACTGTTTTTTCCTTCAGTTCTCCTTGACCCAAAATTACACTCTCATTTTCCATCAATTTTCAGTCCTCTTTACCTGGCCAACTTCCCAATTCAATTCTGCAACAAAATATTTGGAGACACTTTTACACTCCCCCCTTGAATAGAGTTTAGCTCTCTAAAAGGCCAATGCTGACCCTACCATTTCTTCATGTTTATATGCTTATGGATGTAAGGAAAAAGGATGAATTCTTGTGCTAGCTTCTCTTATTTGTAGTAACTTTCTGTAGTGACTGCTTCTGTCCTACAGGTCCTTTCTTGAAGGATTTCTTCTGAAAAAGTGAGTGGAGACTGCTAGTCACACCCTTTTACATTCCTGCTCTTGGTACAGGTACTGCAGAACAGACTTGGGAAGATGCTGCCCTGTACTTCTGCTAGCTGTGATCAGCATCTCATCTGCCAAAGCTTTCCTCCACCTCTCTGGCATCTATTTTCACATCTTTCTTGGTGTGGGGTTTTGTTTTTTCTGTTTGTTTTTTCCGTTTGTTTTTTCCATTCATCCCAAACCCTGCTGCATTCCTACTGTTGCCAGGTGCTTTCTTTTTTTCCTATATTAATGTACAAACTCAAGAGCTTGTTCAAAGTGTTGGAAACTACAGCAGTGAAAACTATTTTCTGTGTCTTGAATGTATTTTTGAAAGACTACATAGAAGCAAGGATCTTGTAAATCTGAAACAATAATTGCATTATGCAGAGTAGATGCGTGTTTTGATTTGTGAAGAAAAAGAACCACAGAAAGAGAAGTCCAATTTAGCTGCCTGATACTTTGTTAGCTAAGTCTGCTGCAGTATTTTGATGTTAGCCTATTTAAATGTTATCACTGAAACCTGTGTGTTTTCAATAATGTTTCTTGGAGCAGAGAGATATTTTAATTGCCCTCCTGCTTGTCTGATACTTTGGCCAGGTATTGGCAATAAGAGTGAAAGGTACTGATTTGCCAGTAGTGATGCAGCTGTCAACAGTACAATTCTGGATGTCTGGAGAATTAAAAATTGGGTTTGCTGCCCTTAGGAGTATAAGAAGAGAAGTCTTGTTTTGAGATAAAACCTTAGGACTTGGAGTAGGAAGTTATCTCTTATGTCTAGTTTTACTGCATGCTAAATAGACTGCTCTTGACCTATGTCTCCAAACATCCTCGTGTACCTGTCTGCCTCTCTAATTGCCACAGTGTTCCATTTAAGAAACATTTTCAAAGTAGTCAGAGTTGTTTCATGCCTACAGTTTCCTGGGCTGGCTTCTGCAGAGCTGCTTGTGTAGTAATGCCATCCTGCGACTACCAAGCTACCTACTCTTGCTATTCATGCCAAAGCCCCAGAGCTCCTAAACTAGGTCTCTGGAATGCAACATGGAAATGGCTGACTTGTAAATGTCTGCAACTCCATAAGCGTGCTCAGGGCACATCTGGTGCCTGGTGTTTCCTGCATTGGAAAAGGTAAATGTAGAGTGCTAAGTGAAAGAACAGTAATGAGGAGGCATGTATAAACATGGAGTGGGGATAAGAGGGGTATTGTGTTTGCTAAGACATGGCCACCTGAAACAGCTGACCTGGCCTGAGTATTGAATTGTGAAAGAATGGATGCTTGGTGAATGATCACAAGCAATGGGCAGGGGGAGCAGGTCTGTTTATAGCCCCTCAGTCTGAAATATCAAAACACTTACTGAAGGATTTCAGCCCCACTCCTCTCCTCCACACCATCCCTGAGTCCTTGGCATCACATGCATTGCATGGAGAGCCTGAGTGCCCAACTTGTCCGTGGAGCTTCTGAGCAGCAGTCTCAAGGTTCAGAAGGTACAATGCTGAGTGGGAGCTCCGTCTCTTCTGAGAAAGGTGAGGATGAGGATGCTAATCTTGCGCCACACCAGATTTGCAAATTTGTTTGAGAATCTTCAGCACAAAATGTGTGGGTTTTGTGTTGTGTTGGGTGGAGCAGCTTTATGTGATATGCCCTATGTTTTTCACGTTCAAAAAATTGTTGCCTAGCAGATATAATTCTAGGCTTCTATGTCTGCAAGAAGCATAGAGAGGAGATTAACTGCTAAATTGGAGAGAATGGGTTTATTTCTGCTAATTTCAACAGAATTGCCTCTTCTGCCATCATCTGAAAAAGAAATAAGAGCCATTAGTTTTTATCTGAGAAGAAAAAATGTAAATTGAGTCTTTCATAATTCGAACCAGTAGATGTCAGCAGTTACTTTTGAAATGGCTCTGGAAATGCAGCAGGAAATGAACTGACTTGTTCACATCCAAACTTCTCTGTGATATAAAAAAAACATTTGCCCAAAAAATCAGGAACTATGTAAAATGCAGCCAACAGATGAGGATGAAAAATATCCTCCTAGTTATTGGAGAGAGTGGCATGAAGAAACTTGGAAAAATTAGGTCTTGATAACAGCAAAATATTAAATAGAGGTATAATCTTTGATTATTTGGCCACTGCATGATATAGCTTCCACACTTGTAGTCTGGTATAGTCTTTAAAACATGAGGGCTGTGGTTGTTTGGTTCTTTCTTTTTTTTTTTTTTTTTTTTTTTTTT
>RSEF01000008.1:25724117-25813550 GCA_003993805.1 Himantopus leucocephalus | reverse complement strand
TGTATTTTACAGCTGATGAAAGAGGTGGTAGGTGTCTGTCTGTAGCTGGGTATATATTGTTTCATATGTTCATGTCTAAAGTAAAAGGCAACATCACATATTCTTGTGATGATCCAATTTTTAACCTCTTACTCGGTATATGTTTTTTAGAAGCATAAAGACTGTACAAAATGTTTTTATTCTATTAGTCTGTAAATCAAGAGTAGTATCACTGAAATCTGAATTGTTGGCCACTGTAAAAGTACCCCAGTGGGATGAAAATAAAACACATAATATCCTTATTGCTAGTTTTTGGTCTGTGCTGCTAACGATGCTTAAATTAACACCCTTATACTGGTCCACTCCTTTGACCTTGAGCCAATATCAAAAGTGTTTGCAAATGCATCTGAAGACGATTCATTTGTTTTAGCTTGAGAGTCAGCAGGGGGAGCTCACACCCATTTAGTTCAACTTGCCAAGTATTGGTTATTAAAGGCATTTTAAACTAGGCCATTTTATTTACACACACACGCACACACCCACTCACCCTCTTGGAGATGTATATGGGATTCCTAGAATTAGATCTATACCTTAACAGACTGTTTAAAAAGTCTCATTCTCATATCCTTATGCCAGACATTTCATAATAAGAGGTGTCAAATGAACGAATGTTTAAAAACAGTCCTAAAAAATGATTGTCTTATTATCTCAAGGGAGGGGGAGGGAACCAATGTTTCCCTCCATCCTGTGGTCAGGAGTTGATACCGAGTTGAAGAAATTGCAGTGAGCTGTGTGTTAGCCTGGACCTCTAAGCTGGATGCTTTGGGAGTATAGTCATTAAGAAGTAAGTTGTTAAGAAAGAAGCTAAAACCAGGCTGTTGTCAATATTTTAGCATGAGATTAGTAAAATCAACATTTTTTTTTTCTTATGCTGATTGGGAAAAGGTACATTCTGATTCATCTGATTGCATTCATACTAAGCTGCTCCTTTTTGTTTCACGTGAATAAAAATTAGACTTTGACCATAGGTCCACAATATTTTCTGGAATATCATTTGGATGAGTCAGAGTCTGTGGAAGACCTTCTTTACTGCTACAGCCCTGTGCTAAATGTTGTTGTTTTATTATATTGTGTGTATATACCTGATGTTTAGAGGAGTCTTAACGAGGTTATAATTACTGTATGTGAGATAAATACCATTCCTGCATACAGATCTTGAGCCGCTTTAGGTAAGGAAGCATTTTTTAATTCATTTTGGCAGGGGACAGTTAAGTGACTTGCCCAAGGTCACCAAGCAGATAGCTGGCATTGCTGGGAATAGACAACACCCTATCTCCTCAAGTTCCTGTGTGGTGCTCATCTATAGTGCCATGTCATTGCCCTGAGCAAACGAAGAGATTTTCTGTTTTCTGATGGCCTTTAAGTTTTCAGATGTTTGTTAACGTATCATGTATTATTTCCCCAGATACTTTTTCATTGTAACTGAGAATGTTTTAACCTGTTGATTGTATTGATTTTTGATGTGGAAATAGCAGGCTGCTCCATTTCAAACTAAATTTCAAGGGCATGAAGATTGTTAGAATGGAAAAGCCACTTACCTCAACACAGTTGTTCCTTTTATTTTTATCTCCGTCAGGTATAGAAAGAGCCTGAGAGGTCCTAGCCTTATTTTCTCTATCCTGGATGGAATCCCGATTACTTTAGATGCTGGAAGAATTGGGAGGAAAAAGTGAAGCTCATCTGCTGTATAAGCAGACATGTAGCTGGCTGTGCTTATGCTAGTGATATCTGAGAATGTGGCACATACTTTCAGCCTTCCTACTTTTGCATTGTCCTGGCTGGGTCCTGCTGCACCATTTTTAGGGCAATTGCTGTGAGATGTTCCTCTCTGAACCAGTGACAAATGGTGACTGTTCTACTGAGGGTCCAGCTTGTACCTTGCAAAGCAACAACATCCTTACATGATTTGTATTCCTCTAAACTCTGAATACATTTCTGTGTCCTGTCTCCCACTACTCTTATTTTTATTTTTTTTTCTTCTTTAATTGCAGCCCTAAGCTAGGATTATGGCTTTTAGGAATTGTCCTTAAGTCCTTTCCTTTGGCTGCATGCTGCATAATTTTTCCATTTAATATGGATTTCTCGTTTTGGTCAATTGCTCTGAGTCCTATTACTTCATAGTAATCTACATTTGATGCACATTTCATTTTACAGGCCCAGCCATCTCCCTCAGAAAGCCATTCCCTGTGCATGATGGGCCTGAGCCAACATACACCGAACGCTGTGGCAATATTCCTGTTGTTCTCAATGAATTTGAAATCTGAAGTTAAGGATGAAAACCCCTGTCAGCCGTACAGATTAGTGAACTTGTGCAGACCTTGGGTATGCGGGTGGAGAAGGAAAAGAACACTTGTTCCAGGCCATTTGTGTATCATAGCTCGCAATTTCCTGCAGCTCATAATTTCCTGCAGAAGCTGCAACTTCCCCACCCTCTCCCCTCCAGAGGCTTTTGCTGTTGCATCTCTGTACACCCCTTTTCTGAATCCATAGGAAGAAACACTGATACAGAGCTGTCTTCTGTACGTTCACTGGTTATTGCGTGTAGCAGAGCTATTGCATTTTGCTGTGCCTCAAGAGCTTTCTGCCTGCGGAGGGCAGGGTTTTTCTGCTACTAAGTTGGTCAAGACATGATATGTAGAGGGGAGAGGGTTTCAGGTGGGTAACTGGCTCCAGTTCCTGTTCATCTCCAGCTGTTTCCAGTGAACTTGGCTCTGCCCATGTCGGGAAGGCAAAGCCTTATTTTATGACTGTAGGGCACTGAGAGAAAGGGAGTGCGATGGGAGAAGGACCAACTGTAGCTAGTCTAGCTATACCTTCTAAGCTTTTTTTCTAAATTATTTCTATAAATGCATTCTCTGTGGTATTTTAAAATACAGACTAAAAACCAAAAGGGAGTGTGTGTACTGTTCCTCCCCTGCCCCCCCCATCAGCAAGGTTTTAAACCACTGAGTCGCTGGCAGCTGCAGCATGACAAAGTGATGCTGTTTAGGGTAGCTCCCTCTTTGGCACAGGCTGGAGTGAAATTGGGGAAGACATGAAATTAAAAACAGCTCGTTTAAAATCAAGTGCTGATTACCCACTTCCATAAATACATTGGAGCACAAGAAATTTATTGCACTTGGACATATTTGCAATCTCCTTTTTGAAAATGGATACAAATACACTCTGAATAATATACTTTTGACTGGCAGACAACCTCTCTGTGGTTCTACTGAAAAGCAACTTAGGCTAGATTTTTCAGTAGGATGGATGTCAGAGCTTAGTTTTCATTCTTTCCATGATGCTTCAGAAAATTCAGAAAGTGCAGAAAGCTTTTGAGAGAGAGAGAAGGATTCTACTGTAAAATGCAAAATCATAGTACTTTTCAACAAAGGAGAAGTATAGAAGGTGTTGGTCTGGGTGTTAAATCACAGAGCAGACTAGATTTTTATAAACAGTATGATGAGTCAAAAAATACAGCCATACAGACTAAAATATTCTACATAAAAATTTCTTCTTGACTGTGGTACTATTAAATCAAAGGAGTGGATATCTATAAAACAAAGATGTAACATTTCAAATCTGGTTATAGAAAACAGTTTCTAGTTTTAGGACTGATGACATGGGGTCAGCCCAGAGTCCTAAGCAAAGATACCAAGGGTAAAAAGTCTGCATGTTTGATGTGTGTGTTTTTTTTCTTTTTCCCAAAAGTGACACTGCTTTTTATGAATGTACCAAAGAGAATTTGACAACAAGCAGGAAATTAAACAAGTTATCTCCGAATAGTGTGTATAAAATATTCTAAAAGAAAGGAAGCAAACAGAAACCAAATTACAGTGTGACATTGAGCCTTCTGATATCACACAGGAGACATTTGTTAAAGAAAAACAAACCCCAAACCTAACAGGAGTCTGAGAGACCACATTGTCATCTGAAAATTATTCTCTGATTTAATTGCCTTCAGAGCAGGACCGAAAGCCCCAAATTTATGCTTTCCCATGCCATATTTTTATCTACTTCATTGCTGGATGGAACACTAAAATCTCCATTTTCTGTTTTTAAACAATACACTGAATTTCTCTTGTACTTATATAAAATTATATAAAAATTATCAAGACATCAATGATAATTCATATTGTGTCTGGAAATCAGGTGTAATCTATATAGGCTTGCTGTACATTGCTAACATGGATCTGTAAACGAGGGCAAAGAAGACTGAGTATTAAGGACAAAGTCACATAACTCATATAGGCAGTGACAGAAGTGGGAACAGAACAAGTGGAACTGTGTGCTCAGTCCTTTCACACTTGGAACAAACTGTTCCACTTAAAGGCAGGGGAGGAATATGCCACTTAAGTGGCTTACTAGATGTATTATAGGTTCTTAGTGCAAGTATGGTAACAGTAGCAGAAGTTGATATTTTACCGGTTCCCCATGTGAAGAGGTTTTATCTAGGTAGCATTCTCTCTGATTTAATCTGTTTCACTGCTATGATGGGATGTAAAGGTGGGAATGATACAATGATATGTCTGATATTTCATGGTCATGGCAGCTAAAATTCATTTATTCAGAGGAGCAGGTACCTTTTGCAAGTTCTGTTAAAGTACAGGAGTAGAGAAGATACATTTCTACCAGATTTCAGGGGTGTCAGGTGGTATTTATTAATGACTTAAAAATTTTCTTCTCCCTCTGTGTGATTTAAAATGTTTACACAATTGACGTTTTAAAATTTGTTTTAAATCTTCTGCAAATTATGGTTACATCAGCAAATTTGTTTTCAATTTGACCTGTAATGTCAGGTATCATTGCACTGAGTCATGTACTGCATCCAAGCAAGAAGACAAACTCTGTCTCCTTATTTTTCATTGATATTGTTTAAATGTAATAATTTTCAACAGCCTGGTGCTGCTGTTTGTAATACTGAATGATATTTGAAAGATAATTCAGCTCAGTATCTCACATCCTGTTAGATCCCATGTGAATTAAACAGTTTCGCACTGTGGTCAAAAGAAATGTAAGACTAACACGATGTACTGTACAAAAATCCAAGAGAAAACACCAGTTTCAAACCTTTGGTGAAAATGTGAATGCATAGGAGTGGGTGTAGATATCCACATTTTACAGGCTGAGAAACCAAGGCATATAGCGGTTATTTGTTGAAGACCATAAGAAGTTAGCCCCAAAGGCCAGAAAAGAATCCAAATCTCCTAATGCATCCTCCAGGAAACTGATACATGTAACTTTTTGTAATAGTTTGGGTAGGCAAACAACCATTTACAATCTTGCCATGGATTGAGCATTGACCTTGGATAGTGGAATTCAGTGTTTTATTTCCCATTATGTCTTTGGCAGGCTGTGTGGTATGTGACAGAGCGCTTCAGTTTTGTAGAAGTAATTTTTTTTTCCTCTCTGTTATAAACTGCAGTTAATAATGGTTACCCAGTGTCTTGACATGTTTGAATTACATTGAAAAAAATCTGAAACAAATGCCAGATGGTACTACTAATTGTTAGGCTTTTACTTCAATTATTCCTTGGATATTGGTGGGAAGTACTTCAAGCTAGGGGAAACCCCTTCTATTAACAGAATAAAGCAAATAAAAAATTTGACAGATTAAAAAGCACATTGCTAACATGGTGTGGTAGCCTACTGGAAGGTAGTATACTAGTACTGCTTGGAAAGGATGTTAATGAATGTATATACGAGACAACATTACAGAAACATTTGATTTAATATGATCTTCCATTCAAAAGATGATGAGACTAAAGGAAGAAAAAAAAATACAGATTTCCTGGATTTCATTACATCTACAAGAAAACTGAGCCAATGGTAAGAGCTGCACAAACTGTTGCATAGTATCAGTTATATCATATAATGTTGAAGAGCTTAGAGAACAGAGAAAAACGATTCCTTGCTAAAGGGTAAACAGACTTTTGATCTTCCAAGAGAGTGCTTGAGCAGCTTTCCAGCCTTAGGAAATGACCTAGGAAATGAAATAGGTGAAATATTTTTTTTTGTTTTAAACCCATTCGCACATGATGGACTGTGCCCCATGTATGATCTATTGTGTTAGTGATTAAACTGATCAGCATACTGACGCTTCTGGAAGAAGTAGGGGAATAGGACCTGGGGATGGGACTGGGATATTCAGGTCACTTCAACAGCATGCTGGGATCTACACAATGAGGGTGCTATTTGAGTACCTAACTATTCTGGGACAGATAGTGATTTCATTGCATGAAAGAAAAAGCATGTGCACAAGTTAGTTAACTCAGGGAAATTTGCATGCCCAAATCTCCTTTGATTTGAATGTAGATCGTTGGTGCATAGGTCTACTCTTGGCCTTTGCATTAATCTTGAATAAATCAAGTAAGTGACACGTTCTTTCTACAGTACTTTAAAAAGTTGAAAAATATATTCACCCATACACAGGAACCAATTTGTTGCAATGAAAAGTTAAACTGTAGTGATCCCCTGCCTGAGTAGTTTCTGGGTGGAAAAAAGACTTTTCTCACCTTTCTAAAGAAATCTGCCTTTTTCTTCATTGCTTGTTTGTGCTGCTTGTACCAAAGAAGAGGATGCTGAGGCCTTTGGTGGAAGTTTTGCTAGACCAAGTTGTTCAGAATCAAAGGGCAGAGTGCCAGTGGACTTGCTTTCTACAGTGAGCATAAACAGAAGGGAACCCTTGACAGTAATTTGAGAGCAATGGTTAATATCTCTGATGATGGTACGAGGCTGGATTTACCAACATTGTAATTGTGTGACTCTGACTTGTTTCTGGATTATTTTCTAAATGCTGTTAAAGGATAACTGGCGTGTCTTGCCATGCCTGTGTTCTGCTGGAAGCTTGTGTGAGATACTTTCTTGGTGAAAGTTTGAAGTTCCCTATCTATTCTGCTATTGTCTAGAGTGCTTGTTGTCTATATCTGGGACACTGCACACATATAGAAGTAAAACCTCAGAAAAAAGAAGGTCTCAGTGTTTCAGTGAGAGCAGCCTTTCTTAGCAAGGAGAATGAGGGAAAAATAACCAAAAAGATAAGTAAAAAAGAGAGGGCAGGCAAAATAGTCAAATATGAAACCTTTGAGTAGAAAGGTCTCGGTCTGAGCTTTGAAGATAAAGAAGGGGCTCTGCTGAACACATGGAATTTCATAGACAGGGACCTCAACCGATAAGTCCCTGCTCTCAGCTTTAACTTAAACAATCTTAATTTCCTTTGAGACAGCTAACAAGATAGAAACATATCTGAAGAGATGACAGTGGTGACCTATGTCTGGTATTTCGTGCGAGGGTCCCAGTGCTATCAAGGTCAATGTCTGCATGAGTTATCAGTCCCATAAGTTCAGACTTCCTGGAAGCAGCTTTAACCTGCCTGTTTGTCTTTTATCTGTGCTTATATACGTATACAGGTATGCACACATCTTCATTAACCAAAATATGCATACATATGTATGTATATTCATTCTTAATGTTTCTTTCTGGGCATTGTGTTTTCCTTGTTGATGTGTCTGTTTCCCCTCCACACCCTTCTTTGCACCATTTCACACGGCAAGCTCCTTTGGTACTGTTCACCTTGCTCTCCTCATAGTGAAAGGCTTCTCATGTTGTTCCTTGTGCTTGGAGAAGAGTCCACTGGACAAGTTTTACTTGATCTAGAGACAGTTTCCCATGACATCTAGTGTATGTTATGAATGCCATATTGTCACTCTAGTTTAAGCAAATTTATAGTAAAGCATAACAGTGGGGGAAAATGGGGAAAATAGTCCAAATGCAGTTAATTCCAAAATGAACTCCCTCCCTGTTTAAATTGCTTTTGGTATGGTTGATGGTGCTGTTTCAAAGGCGGTAGCTGGTAGCAAATGGGAAGAAAAGCAACAGTGAATTAAAGATATGAAGAGATAAAAATGGTAATTTATAGGTGAGAAAGACTGATTAGAGATGTTGTTACTTTTTAGTTAATGAAATGACCTATCTAGTCAAATTAGATAATTCCCGTAGTGAGGTATTTTTTTTGTTATTGTCAGTTTAGCAGAATCTCTGTCTTTTCCTAGTGAAAATGAAATGGCAATTTTAGCATTCTTAATTGGTTTGGTTCTTTTCCATGGTAGCAAGTGAACTGAAAAAATACTGCTTATGAACAGGTTATGAACTTAAGTCTAAAACCCATGCACTGTCGGCATCAAATAAAAAAGTGGCTAATGAAACAGTCTTCAGTTTCTAATTTCACAGAGAACTGATGTTGCTTTAAGGTGTAGTTCCCGCATGGAATGCATGCAGTGAATGAATATTAGTAATGAGAAGCGGAGATAATTTGTGGTTGAATGGTTTGTCTGTACTCAGAGTGACAGAATACATAGCCAAAACTATATACTATACCAAATTCCATTGAAAGCAATAGTAGAAGTGTAGGAAAATGTTAAAATGACTTCTTTTAAATAATCTTTTTGTTCCCAGATAAATCTGCAGGTGAATTAGAGGTAACGTATAGCATGCTTGCAGTGATTCATAAGAAAGTTATACACTCTAGAAGAATAAAAAGTATTAACAGTAAATTTTTGATACAGTGACTTAACTGATGGTGGGAGAGGTGAATTAAGTAAATTAAGATTAGATGTCCAAATGGCTATTATTGAAGAACAGCTAAGTTTGTCTAAAATAAAATCTAAGATTTTTGCAGCCCAGCTGTTGGACTCGGTGACATGTACTGGTGTCTTTGGCTAGACTTCTGTGAGTTTTTCTTTCTGGTTGTTTTGGCACATAGCTCATTTCCCTCTGATGTATTAAAAAATTCATAGCAGAAATGATCTCCTCCATCATCTGCAATACTTTGCTTCTGATGGGCTTTTCCTCTCTGCACATGATACTGAAATTTAAACCTCTTCTGTCATCCCTGCTAGCTCTGCCTCTGTCCATTATACAGTTTTTAAAATTCATATAGTGGTCTCATAGCTTTGTGTTCCAATTTTTCCCTTTTTTTTCCATCCCCAAACTTCATCTATTACATTCCTTTCAGTGGATTTGTCATCTCATCCAAAAATATGAGAACCAGGTTCTCCTTATAGTTCCATTTCTTGGAGTCCTACAAATGTAAACAAATTATTAAAAAAGTACACTCAAATACAGAAATTGACTCTGGGAACTCAGGAGGACAGCATAATTTTTTGGCACCCATATGTCAGATTATGCTCTCTGGGTCAAGACTGTTTCTTTTTTTCTTTTTTCTTTTCTTTCTTTGGAAAAAGGATGTTTGAATTTGGGGTGCTTTTGTCACATAATGTCTCCTTTCAATGGTTTGTTCTCAAAGCTACTCAATTCAGTGTCGTTTGACAGTTCTCCACTAGCTCAGGTTGTAGGGACCTATATTGTGGTTTCTGAAAAATGAATTCAGTTTCTGTCAACAGAAGGAATAAATGTGCATCTGTGCAGGTAGTCATGGATTACCGCATTGTCATAAGCCATTATGGCAATGTGGATATGGTAAACTTGAGAGAAAGAGCTGTCATCATGAACTGGAGAAGATGAGATAAAGAGTAAGTAGTCACACAGCCATCTATTGTCTGCGATGCTATGACAGGCTGGCACATTTTGTTTGTGGAAGGAAACTACACTTTTCTAACCTTCACTGCACTTACCTAACCTCAAAATGCTGGTAGGCCAGCTAAGAAGGTAAATTGTTTCTTCCCTAGTGGAAGCGTCAGCTACATATTCCTGATTCCTCCAGTTTCTGACAATAAGACTTAGCTTTGTTGGGTTTTTTATCCTTTTTGTTTTGATATAAGACGAATAGATGGATAATACTGCTTATTCTGGAATGTCCCCCTTGCAGTATTAAAGGATATTAATTCCACCTTCTTGTTGCCTAAAATACCCACATAGCCATGGGAACTGACAAGAAAATACTATTTGGATAAATCTGGTCTTTTTGTAAAGGGATTTGTTTTTCTTGCTATTATTTGGCAGAGAGGCGTTGTCAAGATATCTGATTTATGGATTTTAGTAACCTAGAGAGGACTCATCACTTTCCTAATTTAACCAGCTGAGAAAAAGTTGACCTCCCTGCTAAAGAGTGGTGGTTGTTTTGTTTCTTTTTTTTTTTTTTTTTTTTTTNGGATTGGGTGATAAACTGTTCTGCAGACTATAGTATTAACAGAGGAGAAAAAAATGCACACGTCCTTTAAAATATAATTGTTCTTGGGTTTCATTCTCAGTCTCTTTTGGCCATACATATGAGTGAGGCCAGCCCATGGCCTTTCCTATAAAGGTGGTTTAACTGATGGATGCTAAAAATAACCCGTTTGTAGATGCTGGTGCCTTAATTCCTGCAGATCATTCTTTTTTTTCTTTTTCCTTTTCTTTTTTTTTTTTTTAAANAGGTTAAAATCAATGAAAATGGTGTGAAAGGGCCTTTTTGTGTTGTCTGATGCTACATCAGCCCCCACCTCAGATACAGAATCAAGAGTTGTACTTAAGCTCCTGCAACTCATACAAGCCAAAACAGACTTGGAGCACAAAGGGTTTTCTGTTTTTGTCTATTCAGTCTAAGTCCTGACTTCAGTTATCACTGTGGATCCTAGCAAATAATCCTGATATTTTTTCATTGCTTAACTTCCCAGAAATGTAAAAGTATTTTAAAAGATATATTTGAAAAGATACCTGTGTGTGTTGTCATGTCTGAGAGCTGCAGTTTTATAAGCCTTGAGGAAATAATGCAAATCTGCGTAATATGTGTTTAAAAAAAAATTTTAAAAAAATCCCCCTATCTCAGGGCTAAACTGAGACCCACAGAATAAATGACTTTCAGAGTCATGCTGTGACTGGCACATAAGGTTTTTGGAGAGCCTTGAGTACTACTTGGTTGTATTTTATGAAAAAGCACTAGTAAATAGAGTTTAACATAATAAGAAGCACTGAGCACTTTGGGTTGTTCTGATTAAAAATATTTACCCTGTCACTTTAGTGTATAACACCCTGGCATGCTTCTTTCTCCCTACTTTTCCTTGTGTGTTTTAGACTACCTGTTCTTTTAGGAAATGTTGCTTCTACCTGTGTTCGAACAGCAGCTAGCAAAATGGAGCCAGAGTCCTGAATGTGGTGTCTGTAGATTAGTCTAACAGAAAATCTGACAACGATGATAACAAAGGTTGAGGGATTTGTCCTATGATAGCTGGTCTACGTTCTTGCAGACTTCCCTCTAATTCTGATTTATGGGGCGAAACTACTGCCTCATGCCTACAGTTTGGGTAGGCTTGGGGATACAGTGATAAGAAAAGAGAGGCAGTAATTGTTCTGGTCTCCTGGTGCAGTACCTGTTATGAGCAGAGGACATCAGTGCTGTCAGTGGGCACCATTTGCCTGTGCTAAATTTGCTGCTGAAAGAATGAACCCGCTATTGATCCATATAGATCTGTGCTGCAACTGGAGAGCTATACATTCAACATATGAACTTTCCTCACGGTTTCCTCACTTTGGTAATGATTAGTGATGAGGGGCAAAAAAAGAACAGTGTGAAGGATGCCCGTGTCTCAGAAGAACCTAACTGAATCAACATTAGTTTTCTTCCTGTTGTCTCACCTGACCTGCAGGCCTATTATGGTAGTGACTGATGCCTGTGAACTTGGATTTTTAGCTAAGTCACGGTGTCTTTTAAGTGTGAAGGATTAAATCATGACCTTAACAGGTAGAATAGCCTCTAGTTTACAGTGCTTTTCTAACTCTAGATGTGTGATGCAGTAATGTGCATGGTTAGGCAACTCCATCAAGCAGGGCCTGCTTCAAAACACATTAAATCAGCTTTAAGATACTTGTTGTGAATAATAATAAATAAAATGGTTTGTTTCTTATGGTACTTTAAAAAAAAAAAAAAACAAACGAAAAACCAAAACCCACCCAAAAACTCAGCAACCCACAGCAATTCATCAAGAAAAGTAATGACTTAAACTTCATGGCAAGAAAGTAGTCAAGATGTCACCTTGTTGCCTTTGACATTCCTGTTGAAAATAGAGAGAATCTGTGAGTACGGTGCGAACTATACAAAAAGGTGACAATTATTGAGACTTAAATAAGCATGAACACTACTGCGAGGAGATTTGACCAGTCATGTTCCAGACTTTTGAAGGTATTTTTTTTTATCTGCAACATTATACTTTAATAATTTTTTTTCTTGGCTTGGGTGGGAAGAGGGTTGCTATGAATATTTATAACAAATCACTCCTACCAGAGGACACATTAAGTCTTGCAGCATAACAAAACTGAATTACCATGAAATAAACTTTCTTAATTAAACCAATTAAATTTCTTCCCAGTATGTAATTTAGAAACTCTGATAAACCCTGGTTGAAAAGGTTTGTTCTAGCCTTAAGCTGGCCTAAGAAAGAGTGAACATCTGGCCTGTATATGAAAGGCCTATTTAGGCCTTAGGCAGTGTGCAAAACATTAGCTGCTGTCCACGGCATTGAATACTTTGTGTGGCCCCAGGGCTTTGCTAAAGGACAGTGGTATCATTAGGGCACAATCATGTTTATGGAATACACTGTAACTAAGATAAGTGAGTCCTCAGACTTCTACAGCAGCGCATACAGCTGAATGAGAAGTATTTCTGCTTCTTCACATTTTTTTGTAATTCTATCAAAATGGATGTGTTTTTTTAAAATTTAATTTACACTTTCTAAATATTGATATTGGCAAGCAACATGAGGTTTTATGAAAATAGTCTTTCACATTCCTTTTCCATACCGCATTTCAATCTTTTTACAAGTATCAGTATCCATAGGATGTATTCTTAGCACTCTTAAAAGTTAACTTTTAAGGCTGCTATATAGAAATGATGCCTACATCTCACTGCATGCCTTCTGTTACAAGAGCTATTGGTGATAATAATGGT
The DNA here is from genome assembly GCA_003993805.1 of Himantopus leucocephalus. Classification (NCBI taxonomy): domain Eukaryota; kingdom Metazoa; phylum Chordata; class Aves; order Charadriiformes; family Recurvirostridae; genus Himantopus; species Himantopus leucocephalus. Next base: position 25,800,652 of record RSEF01000008.1, on the reverse strand, counting down.
AATCAATAGGAAAGAGATATTCCAATTGCTTAACATGGCTGGAGGTGAAATAACAAAACCATAATGTGGCAAACCTATGAAAACTACTCTCCAAAATACTTTGGTTGGCCAAAGCCAAGGCCCTAATTCTAAAGAGTCTGCAGTTTTACTCATTTGAAGACAACATGAACTGTACGCTCTGAGGGTGTCATCTGTAGCTATGTTTCTCATGAGTCTGTTTCCCAAATGGGAAAGTTTGGGAAATGATGTTGAGGAGGTCTTTCCCTTTTTTCCTATTTCAATAGGTACATGTTGATGTTTGCCGCACATTTACTATATTTCATATTTATAACTACATCAGCACTTCAGAAACATAGTCCTTGGGTAAGTGACACCTCTGATGGCCCAGAAAAAAAACCCCAGTGGCAGTGGAATTAACAGTAAATAGCTGAGTTGGAGAGAGACTTTAAAGTGAGCTTCTGCTTGGGCTCCAAGTGCATAACCTATGTAGCTGTTGAATCATAAGAGGTGTTTTGTTTTAGAAACACGTACTGTGCTGTTATACGTCTGAAAGTGTAGTAACTTCTGGTTTACATCTGGACGCAGCTGTAATTATCAGTCAGAACTGTGTCTAAGGATCTCGTTGTTGCCTCTCATCTTCCTCTTGCTGTAATAGTAAAGATGTCCCAGTCAGTCAGTGAGGTGAAGCCACCACATACTGAATAGGATTTTGTTATTTGAGTGTTTCTGCTTTGAAGTAATATTCTTGGTCTCTTTGACAGAATCCTAAATCCATCTTGTTTAAGGGCACGATGAGAAGTGCCTTCTGTTCAGTTTGTCCACTATCCGTTTTCTTTTGAGTTTTCTACATTTAAACATAAATAAGATCTCTAGGGTTAGAGCAGTGTTTCTTTATTAAATAAGCAGAGAAGCATGGAGAAAAACAAGCAGGGAGAAGGACCCTGCTCAATCAAGGTGTGAAGGAGGGCACATACCAGGGGCTAGTGGGACCAGCTTAACCCCCCACTCCATCCCCTCCCCCACAAAAGAAGAAAAAGGAAAAAAGATCAGAGAGAGCAAAGACCTGGTAAGGGCTTTTGAAAGAAGGTATCATCCCTTAGCTGACATTTTCATGCTTGTTTAGGAGCAACTTTGTCAAGAGAGAGGAAACTTTAAGGTAAATGCAGGGACACTTGAAAAATATGCTGTCAGCTAAGATTGAAACATAATGTGACAACCAGTAGCCTGCTGCCTTAGGAAGAAGCTGAATGTCTCCACTGAGGAGATGTAGTGCTTCAAAAATGAAGTACTTGTACATGGAAAACACAATGTTCACAACTTATTCTCAGAAGAGTCACATACATGTGCACAAAACCTTGCCTGGTAAGCGAGAGAAACAGCTCTTACAGCAGGCTGGAGTCTTGCTCATTAGGATGCAATAGCACTGGAAAAAAAAAGCCTGTCAGCATGCCAGAAACGTTTCAGATGAGAACTGCTACAATGGTTGGTTCTTCACTAATCAGGAGATGTAAGGGATGAATATCCTTCTCTCAGTAAATCTGTGATACATTTGATGAGGAAATAGTCTGGTTTCTATAAACTTACCTTATGCTGGTCTTATAACCATGGAGGTATTGAAATGCAAAATGCCTGGCACTGCCAAGTCTGATGAATGATTTACAAGTATCTTTCATTAATTTCCATCCTCTAGGCTGCACTGAAAAATACTGTCTTTTTCACTGTGTCTCAGGACGGGAACATCATCCCCTTACTCACAAAAAACACACACACACATTTTGAAGAAAATAAATAAATCTTAACACCTCTATTGTTGTCTATTTCAGTCTGTTAAGCTTAGCGAATGCCTGAGACAAAATACAGTTGCCTAGTCCAAAACTATGCCTGATGTAACTTGACATGTCTTAATATAAAAAGAATTTGTATTTCACCAGTCTATCTTTTCCCCACGAAATCCTGTCAATGATTTCCCTCAGCAAAACCAAGGTCAGTTTTTTGTTGTGTGTTTTTTTTTCTTTTTTTTTTTTAAGAAAGGCTAGTCCTGCTTTGAGGCAAGCTGAAGCAAATACATCACAAAGCATTCTGTGGCTTACATTTTGGATTCCTGTGCAGCTGTATTTAAAAGTCTTGTATTCCTTTATTACTGTTGTGCCATGTTTAAACATTATAAAAGAATTGCTTTCTCATGGAAAGAAGTAATCTAACATGCACTTTGTTTCACTGACTGAATTATTACAGGCAACCTCATGGATCATAAAATAATTGGATGCTGCCTAATTAAGTAAGCTTTATTGGTTACAGTGGCTTTTGATTCCCACTTCTGATTCCTCTCTTTTGCCTTAAGTCTCTGCTGTGAAACACCTTTGATAGAGGTTAAAGAAGGCGTCATGCAGACGTCTTGAAATAAGGGCAGATACCTGAAATGACAGCAACAGTAATTTTGATAGAAGATATCTTTAAGCGCACAGGAAATACATATAAAAAAAGGGGAGGATGATAAAAGGGGGCTACATAGATAATCCTAAGAGATGCATAGTAACATGGCCTGTTTAAACCACCAACGCCCCTTGTCCATGCTAGATGCTCCTGACAATTCTCTCTGGCTCTTCTGGCCAATGCCTTGGGCATGTCTTTCCTTCCCCCTCTTCCTGATCTCTGGCTCCTGCTGACTTCTGTACCCATCACCGAGAAATGTACCCTTGACCATTCTCTCTTCTTGAAATGTTTTCACAGATTTCATATCTCTATATGGTTCCATTACTGACTGCCTCCCCTCCTAATTTGTACAGAACTGCCACGCAGGAAAGAATTATTACTTCAATCGTGTAACTGGGGACTTCAGACAGAGAGAACAGATGAATCCTCAGATATACCTGGTAACCCAACTCCACCCAGCTATCCTTCGAGAATGCCACGGCAGAGTCAGTAACTCTTGTTCTGAATTTCTCTTCTGCAGTTACATCTTGGCTCAGGGTTGAGCTCTGGTGGACTTTTACTGAGGTGTCAAGCAACCACTTCTTGGCCAGACTTCCAAATCCAGCCTTCCTGCTTAGTTCTTAAGTTTTTTCAACATTTCAGCTTCCTTTGGCACTTAATGTTTGTTTTTCCTGAACAATATGCTGTTAATTTTGGAGACTTCAGTCAGTTAGAAGAGACTTAACTGCAAAGTAAAATTACTGAACAGTTTTACTTCAAACCAGGACACTACTTAGCAACTGTTTTCTTCTTTAGTTCCTTCTTCTTCCTGTTTTTCTTTTTGAATTATTTTACCACTTTTTTATTTTGTCTGCGTTCTCTCTGGGTGATCTTGTCCAGTTGTATAATTTCACCTGCTATCTTTACACAACTGAGATGCATCTCTATTTCTCTGCTTCTGACTAGTCTGCATCCAATTCCATCTTCTTGTTTCTCTCTCTGACAATTGCTTCTGGGTATCATGCCATCAGCTTAAACTTAATTGTATGCCTTTCTTTCTCCATCTTCTCCTTGCGTGTCATTGTCGACAATGACAATATTGACACTATCATGGTGACTTACAACCTGAGGCAGGTTGTTTTTTTAGATTCTGTTTTCTTCTGTGCTGCAATAGAGAAGTCCTATACAGAAACAATCACAATTAACAAACAAGTGCATAAAACTATATGAGAAGGGGAGCACGTTGATGTGATGTAGCAGAGAACAGTGCTGTCGTACCACTGAAATTTCAGGAGATTATGCCTGTGGCAACTGTGGTCAAAGAGAGAATTGAAAATGTGTTACGTGCGAGGATTTCAGACACTTTAATTATTTAATTTAAGATTTTGGGAAGGCAAAGTCAAGTGGTTTGATGTCGCACACAGTGTTGTTCTAAATTAAGCAACGTGTAATAATGGAAGAACAGGTACAAATTCGATTCCAGTAATTCTCGTCCTTGCTAATTAATTCTGAGCATTACCTTGGAAGATTTAGGGGGTTGTTTTGGTTTGTTTGTTTGTGGTTTTGGACTGTGTCTTCATTTTATGAACACAAACTATTTTCAGATTACTTGCCTTCCAAACTGTATTTCTGAATACACAAGTTCAGCCTCGGCGAGCTGGGTTTGCGTTGATAACAAGAACTGAATTTGTCTTGACATCTTGTTTGGAATATTTCTAATCAAATATTAACATTAGCACTGCCACATGTCTCTGTTATTTCCTTTATCTTTTCACTTAGTCCCACAAGCCTTCTCTAGATAAGAATAACACTAATGCATTACTTAAGAGTTCTTTTTATTTTTTTTACTGGAAAGCCTAAATAATATAGAGCCTAGTCTGAGTAGCAGCTCCAGATTCCCAAAAGAGACAGACCCCGTGGAGACTGACTTCACTGGCTTACGTATTTCTGTGTCAGTAGTGATAGAGGAAGGACTCAGCAGTGACAAATAACTTTAACAGATACGGCTAAATCACTGTTTTATTGGGATTATGTGACAAAATTGAAAGTAAAACAGAATGTTTGATGTTGCTATAAATCTTTAATGAACATTCCACATTTTTGTGATGTGTCAAAGACAGTCAAATGCAGGCTTTCTTTCCTTACACTAATAGGGAAGCAGAGATGAATCTTGCATTTTAACTGTGGGTAAAAAGGAAAAAAAAAAGGTTAAATTTCCCTTTCATGCATAGAGACAGGGCTTGACATGGCTGAAGTACAGATGGAGGGAGGTGAGGGTAGGAAAGCTGCACAGCTAACTAGGAGCTTGTCGCTGTAGCCTGTTCCCAAGGTATGTGTGCTGTGCAACACTGAGCTGACGGGGAGGCTGCGTGCCTTTCCTGTCCCCCTTGCCTCCACCCAGAAGTTTGTGTGCAAGATATGTGAGCTAACCATTTCTTGTGTCCTTAGATTCTCCCTTCTTCCTTATTTGAATCAATGTTGTATTTAATTATTTACTGTTTGAATGCCTGCATTTGAAGTGCACAGCCCTGAGTCTGCTTTTTGTAAGATACTACGCTGAAACCGCACCGGATCCCATTTTCTCTCTTCCGCAGTAGCAGTGGTCAGATGGTCTGTCGCATCTTGTAGGCTTAACTGTTTTGCTGATAAATCTAACTCGATGCTAATGGATGTGCTGTAATACAATATGGAACAGAAGCTAGGACCCTGTGGCCTGTCATGGTCCATGTAATTATGACTGAAATGTCTCAGATGTTTATGCTGACAAGAGAAATACTTGACGTTTCCTGCTAATGTGCTGGCCCACTCCTTTGGTCTACTAATTCTAGATGCGTTTTTGGCCTATTTTCTTCTGACTCTCTCCTTTCCCATTTCTGCCATCTATGCTGTCACTCACAGCTACCAGGGCACTTCTTTTGCCTCTGCTGTCCCATTCATTTTAACAGTGAGAGTAACCAGATGACTGCAAAAATTTGCCTGGAAATAAAATAGATTCTGTAATCAGATAAAGCTAGCATTGGTATCCTTCTAAAAGAGATGGTATAGTCCAACCTTACAGGACTGGACATGATTCAGAAGTCACTGAGTGAAGTTGTCTGGCCAGCATTATGTAGGAAACTGGACTGAGGAATGGATATGATCCCTGGATACCCAAAAATCTATGAAAACATGTCAGTCTTTTCCTCAGATGTGTTCATTTTTGTTCTCTGTAACTGGTGTTAGAAGCTGCGTATTTTCCCCATGCCTTGCACTTTTACAGAGGCTCTTTAAGATTAATGTGAATTGGAAAAATATTGATTTGCAATTTCTTTCCAATAGAGACTGTAAATACTATTTTTTTTTTTAAATTTCTGATCATAGAAAAGATGCCTTCTTGCATTGTTCTAGCAACATATAGGTGGAATGGCTTGACTTAAGGCAGCAGCTTTCACTAGATTTTTTTTTTTCTTCCAAACAGTTCATAGTAATATGTCACTTTAAAAAAAAATGAAAATATGACATGATTTTAACCTTCTTAATGCATTATTCTAGGAATGAAATAAACCAAGGTATGCCACAACAGGTACAGCAAAACAAGCAAGCATTATACAAATACTTGATATTCTTTTCTGATGTAAATTTTGCTTTTCTTTTAAACTAAGATAAGGACTTCACTCTGTAAGTCTTGGTTGTCAGGCACCTTAATCTCCCTTTCTTTTACATTGCATGTACTAATAAGTCCCAAATTTTTGCTAGTTGTTTTTTTGCTTGTATTCGTCAATGCTTTCATAGTTTCATAAAGTACAAATCCTCATTGCAGTTTAACCATCAGTCATGTGTAAAAAAATCCTTTAATTTTACCCTGCATAGATACTAAAATAAAGAGGAAATTACATATTTAAAAATAAAATAGGACAACAGGATTCAAAATTGCATCAGCCTCAATTTGTTTATATGAGCATGAAAGAGAAGAGGGGGAGACATCCTTTGGGACTGTAAATGGCACCTCCTGCTGCGGTATTAAATTTACCATTTGCAACCTACTGTGCTTCACTGAGTGTAGAGGGTGGCGCCTGACTTCTTGGCGCCAGAGAGTCAGCAAAGGTGTCTAATAGATGCAGACACAGAGATGAGGGTTGCTTACTTAACCTTGCTCTAGCTCAGCCCCACCAGGGACAGCCAGCTGATCCCCCCAACCTGACCCAGGAGAGTGAGGAGGCTCCAGAAGCAGTTTATGGCTTTAATAATTTACATAACCTCAGCTAATCTCACTTACCAGCAGCCAATTAGTTGGGGAATATTCATACTGCCTTGATACATATTTTTTTATATACTGATCAATTAGTGGGAAAGTAATGAGGTCATAGAATAGCAGGTGTGGCTGTTAATCATTGTTCTTCTTGAAAAAAAAATACTTCTGTAAATATTTCTCAGTAAAAAGAAATACAGAGCAGACAGTGTTTTTTAGTGTTTTCTGATGCTATTTTGCATTTCTTCAGAAAGGCTTTTAGCCAAATACCTAATAGTGAGTTTGATCATCAAGATTCTGACCCTACAAGCATGTGTTTAAGAGGCTTGAAACAGGATTGCTCATGTGAGTAAACTTATTCACATGCATAAATCTTTGCAGGATTGGGGTCCTTAATGATTTAGGACAAAGCACCAGCGGAAAAAATGTTTATTCTGTTGCACCTGCATGATGCAGCAGATATTGTGAGAGCACCATTAGCTACTTAACGTACCAGCTAATGACTGGCAGACTTAAAGGAATGTAGCTGAATAACGGGCAGCCTGGTCCATGAGGGTTAATGATACCAAATGGCTTAGACAGTCTATGGGAATACTGGAGAGAGCTTTGCAATGGAGCAGAGTTTAAGTAGCACCGTATCATAAGACCATAGACACAGGAATGACATGAAGAGAATTGTTGACTTACCCTTGAATTGATATTAATACAAGGGGAGAAAAAAACCTTGTCTAGCATATGAAGGGTTTTTTCCCCCCTCTAAGCACATAACCACAGTGAATCTGCATGTGTTCTGGTGGGTTAATAGTGATATATTTCTACTGTCCATCTAACCCTCCTTTGCATAATTATATTCCTTCTCCCAAATGAGGACAGAAAACCTATGAAATCTATCACCATGTCACCTACTAGTATGAAACAAAAATCTAGATAAGAGTGGCTGGAAGGAACTGCCGCTGTGGCAGATTTTTCTTTTGGGTGTAGCCACATTAAAATAGGGTGAGAGAAGAAAAGCAAGGGAAAAGAAAACAAAAATGATCCTGGAATGCATCAAAGATACAGCAGAGAAACACAGAATAGGAAAAAAATACTTAAAAAAATTAAGATCAAATGCCAAGTCTAGTTTTTACCACAAAGGACCAAGCTGATTTTTCATAAAATAAAAGTAGTCCCTGAATTGAGAAATATGTGTCTCTCTTAGATTGGATTGTGCAGTGAACAGTATCAAGAACTAAGCAATAATAAATCATCAGGCTGTATGTCAGAGTGAGCACTACAAGATAAACCCCTGTTGGAATTGTCATGAAGGTGACCTTATGAGTGACTACAGAAATACTAAAAAATAAAATAAAATAAAAATCAATGTTCTCTTTAAAACTCTGAAGCAAATCTATTCATGCTTTGTCTTTCACTATATTTGCTATTTTAATTTGCTGTTTATTAAATGAAATATTGCTCTATCTGGGGAACACTGCATGATAAAATTATTGAAGATGCTGCTGGTGCAAAGCTATTTGTAGCAAATGAAATCCTGCTGTGTGCAATTCAGAACATCATATTGAACAGTCCAGATAGCAGCATCTGTGGATAGCTCTTAAGACTTTAGACTTGCCTTAGTTAGCTTGTTTGTTTTTATCTTGTGTTATTGATCTGGACTTCATCATATGTTTGTGCGGGGAATGGCTTTTCAGATGCTAGGAACATATTTAGAGGCAGGTCAGGTGAATTGAATAGAGGCATAAAATCTGCTGATTCCTAGAAGATGTCAACACATGACAGAAAGAGCCTAGAGAGTGGGAGACCTCTTAAACTGATATTGACACTGCCCAGAAATTTGCAGCTTAAAAGGGGAAGAGTATTCTGTCTCACGAACAAAGCTTGCACTATCAGCAATGCCTTTGTGAGCTTTGACAAATAACATGCTACCCTTGCATGTGCTCTGAAAGGTACAGTCAGTGTTAGTTTTTGAACACTGCAGTTAAGGCTAGAGGATAAATAATGCTACAAGTACAGAATGTTTTACTCATTGCATATGTCAAAACTATATAAAAAAAAAAAAATCCCCATGCTGCCAGGATAACACATCACTCAGACTGATTCAATACCCTCTGGACTAGGCTGAAAAAGAAATGTTAAAAAAAAAAAAAAAGGACTATTTGGGCTATTGAGGAGAAACAGAATACTGAGCAATACCCTATTCTCTGCTACAGGCCTTTTGTGTGACCTTGGGCAAATCATTTATCTCCCTGTACCTCAGTCACTCATCTATGATAAAATAGAAGTAGTAGTCACTTCTCCTCTAATAGGAGTTTGGACGCCTAGGATAAATGGACAAACCTGGATAGTACAGTTATCATGGGACACACTAAAGAGGATGTTTCAGATGTTAAAGTGGCTTCCATCCACTTAAGAGAGCCTGATCTGGCTCTGTGCAGAGCAAATTTGGGTATTTCTGCACTTGTGCCATGCCTTATCTATAAACTGGATAAACTGTGTATGGTTTAATTGATCATTGAGTATTTTAGCATCTCCAGGGTTGCTTAGAGGCTCAATTAATATTTAAAAGGCTCTTTGAGATCCTGAGATGGAAAGCTTTTATTGAAATAGAAAGAACTTATTGCTACCACTGCTTGAAGGTATTGTTTTCAAGGTTTGTTGTGATATAGTCTGCAACTAGAATGTCTTATCAAGAGTCTTGTAGTATAGATTACAGTCTAAAATCCTTCTACTATGAATTTTTTTTCATGCTTATATTCAATAATAGATGGTTACACAACAAAAATCTCCTAATCAGGACAAAACAAACTTTGTAATCTTGGTATAGAGGCTGTTAAGAGTCAGCTGCTCTTGCACAGGTGTTCAGTATATACAGGCAGGATCTTGAGGGAAGTCTATGCTACTGAAGTCTGTATAGTACCACATCTGAGGTAACATCACTGCAATGTCAAGGACTGTTGATTCAACACCTCCCAGGGATTCCTCTGTTCACCTGTCCAAAATGCCTTGTTAAATGGGTATCACGAAGTAGGTTGCATGAATCCTACTGCAGCATTTTCAGTGGGTCCGAAAGATAAGTCAGTTGTTTTACAGGAACTGAGGAATTTTAAGTATTTACCACAGCCTGTGCATTTTTTCTAAGAATGAAGTGCTCTCACAGTGTTTGAATAAATGACTTAAACAGTGGATTTGTTGTTATAAATCAATGCAACTGAGACTTTGCAGGCTTTACAAATATAGTTAATACATTATGAGATTTTTCTGTTTGTATAGTAAATGACTGACAATTTTTGCAAGTGAAATGCTCTTTTCTCCAGTCCAGCTGCAGAATAGACATGACTTCTGCAGGACTTCTCCCCCACTAGGGCTACTGGTCTCATTACTAATAAATGCTGTCAGGGCGGGGTTTTTTTTCTGTCTCCTAGGCCACAAAACAGAAGTGAGTATGTTTCAGCTCAGTGAAATAAGTTCTCATCAAGACCAACTCATTTAGCGTTGGACCCACAGAAAATGACTGCAACAACACAGCTATTCAGTCAACTGTCATTTCTTCCTTGTTTTCTTCCTTCCTTCCTTTTTTTCCCATGTAATGGCAACTGAATGGCATCAAACTACTAATTGATGCGGATTCATTGTAGCTAATCACTGAGACCTTGGGTGTGGAGACCATCTGAGCAATGCATTGAGAAGTTTACTGCAACTAAATAGTACATCAGAAAAACAGTTCCAGAACCTTCTGCAAAAACATCATAGCCTGATTCTGCAGAGGGATCTGAGTTTGAAAAGTCAGGTGCTATTTGTTATATATTGGCTATCTACATGTTTAGCCTATTGCTAGGATGGGGACCAAGTTTCTCCCTGGTTTGTATGCTTGTATTCCTTCCCCATGGAGACTACAACATACATAAGGTGAGGAAACAGCATTTGCCATCTGGTTTGCGTTGGGTCAGAAGGTGAATGAAACATTGAGTTGGATTGAGGAACTGGGGAGGGCTCCCAGGTCCTGCAGTTTGTGCATAGCCCCATATCTACAAGCAATAATCCCATCCATTTTTGTCATTATCTTATAGATAGCTGAACTGGAATTACTCCCCATCTCAAAAATTCCAATGTAAAAACACATTTTCCAAATTCAGGAATGCAGAAGTTTGCAAGGGTCCATGTAAGGCAGGGAAAGAACATTAATGTATTTCATAAAAATGTGCATAGTCATCTTTCCGTTGCTGGGCAGTGATATCTTAAATCTTGTATGAGCAATAGGAATCTTGTGTCCGTTTCTTTTGCCTGCAGAACATCTGGCTGAGATGCACCTGCGCAGCTAGGAGCAGCTGTGCTTCCCCAGCAGCACCGTGGGGAGGCCGAGATGGGCTTCAGCCCGATCCGGTCATTCCTGGCAGGTATTTGTCAAGCCTGTTCTTAAAGACCTCTGTTGAGGGGAAACTGACAGCCTGCCCTAAGAACCGTATTCCAGTGCTGCATTGCCCTTTCTGTTGCATTTCTTGCTTGTGTGTTTTTTCTTGGTCTAACTTGACTATTTCTTGCTGCATTAGCTGAGTATGTCTTGTTCTCAAGGTCAGGGGGCATGAATTGTTTCTTGCCTGTTTGCATGAGGTTTTTTTTTTTTTTTCTTTACACAGGAATCGCACTTAGAAGTAATTGCACCCCTTCTCAGGTATCTCTTCTTTAGCATCAAAAAATCAGAATTCTTTCTATCTTTGTTAACTGGTCATATTTTTAAGCTTGCTTTTTGACATTATGACCCAGTGGGCTATATGATGGATTCCTGTTTGCATCTTTCTGAAGCAGATGGTGACAGTATAGCAGCTGAGAGAGAGGAATGATTGTGAGATGGTCTTTACAGGCCTGACTTTGTGTGTTCTTATACTACACCTGCCTTTTTTGGAGCAGCATGATGCTATTTATTCATCTTCAGCTCATAAATAATTCTAACCTCTAACTATTTTTTGAAATAGGGTTTAACTTCTCTTAACTAACCAGTGATTTTATACTGTATACACCTACAGCTGGTTATTCCTAGGTATAGTATCTCACACTATTTTTCTATCTATTTATTATTCTGAAAATTTCTCCAGTTTGTCGCAATCATTTTGAAATCTGTTTCTGTTTTCCAATAAACTGGCAGTCCTTCCAATTTTCTTGTCATCTGAGGGTGATAGGTATGTGTCCTGTGATTGTGCTGTTAGAGAAAGTATTACGCAGAGCAACATTCAGGACAAATCCTTTGCAGAAACCGTGCAGTGAATTTGCCCAAGTATGGAAAAATCACACTGGTAATTTCTCTTTGAGTATGATGATCCAAAGAGTTGTGTTCTTAACCTGCAGCAGTTTCATTCATGCCATGTTTTCCTAGTCCTTTATTAGACTGTCATATAAGATCATATGGCAAACATTATTAGATTCAAGGTATAATGTTAACTCTTCCTCCATTATCCACTAAGCCTATTACCTTATTAACAAATAATTGATGTTTTCTTGGCAAGGCTACTTCCTGACAAAATCTTTGTTGGGTGTAACCCATTTCCTTATTATCTTGCAGGCACTTATAATATGTTTGATTATTTAATTCCACAATTTTTCCAGGAAATGAAGCTAATTAATAATTTTCCAACTCCTTTTCAAAGAAAGGAAAATATAATAAAAATCTAGTCCTTTTTGTACTGCAGATCTATCTCTAATTTCCAAAGCTAATCATTAATGGCTCTGACATCACTTCTAATACAGGTTTAAGCAGCCAAGGATATCAGACCTGAATTTGAAAACTCTTAACTTACCTAAGTATTCCAAAGCAGAAACCAAATCAGTGTTTGATATGATTCCTGTGTGGCTATCCACTGGTTTTTTGTTGTTTTTTTTTTTAATATTGATGAAGTCTTGGGTACAACTGGCAGTCAGGCCAGCTGGATGAGCTTTGACCAGGCCAGTAAGCCTTTCTAAATCTCTTCCGCTCCCTTTTTTAGAGAAGTGCTCAAAGTTATTCCCACGTTTCTTCTAGTAATATTTCAAAGCTAGTACACAGATCAAAAATCCCTTTGCCTTTACTGCGGGAATGAAAGGATTTGACCCAATAGTAGGTTTTTTGGCCTTCTTGTATTAGCCTGTTCCCCACCGCAGACATGCAGAAAAGGCACTGTGCTGGACACTGTTTTTTCTGGAAAATGCATCGCTATGGCACTGCCAGAGTCAGACTTTGAGCTTTAGGAACTGAATAAAGCTGGTTTGGCATCCTAACTCATGCCTGACTTTACTGTTATCAGAAACTTACTTTTCTCTTCTAACTTTTTTCAGTGAGTTTTATCTTCAGAAAAACAATGCAGGGATCTGTCCTGAATTGGATGCTACTAACAGCACTTTCTCTGTATTTTAATAACTTTCTTCTGCTATCTTCTCACCAATAACTGAGCATCTCCTGATCTATTTCTATTCACTAGGTATAAACACAGTAATGATGCCCATGTATCTTCTTAGTCAAGAGCATTATATACCTTTTACATACACAGAAAACAAATTTTCCAGAAAAGCAGTGATAAGGGTCGTTTTGTGCTGTATGCTATTTAATCTTCCCAGTGTCAGCTCTGACCCTTGCCGAGGAATTGAAAAGATGTAAAACAGCAAAAAGTAATTTACCTTCCATTGTTTAGTCCATTCAGCTTTCAGAATCAGATTTAAATGGTTTGCATTAATTACTGTGAAACCTCATGAGACTTGCAGATCTATCTTTATGGGCTTGGAAAAGATAGAGGCTGTCTCAGCAGAATAAGGGTAGAATTTTTTTTATTTGCCTTTTGGTTACAAACTTTTTCTATTAAAATATTATAAATAAGTAAAACATTTTATCCAATCAGCAAAAATTGTTTTAAGTTGCAATGGAGAAAAAAAAAGAGAAATCTATTTGAACTTTTAGCCTAATTCTGGTGAACTTGGAAAGGACTAATGGTTAAAATATAGAATTTCTGTCTATGTATCTGCATAGACCGATTTTTATTGCCAGAGCAGAAGTCATAGCATGAAGGCTGATTTCTGTTTCTAAGCAATACTCAATGCGTTTACACACAGCTCTGTGTTTTGGGAAAGTTTTCTGAAGACTAATGAAACTGGCAAGCAGTTCAGCATTGGCAAAGTGATTACATTTTAAATGAAATGGACTTTCAGTGACGTACTGCTCAAAGTTAGTGGAGACAACTGGCAAATTGAGGGTGGGAGAAGATCAATACACAGAATCTACAGGACTTTGGATCTGTTATCCGAATTATTGATTGAGTGGAGAATTAAAGCAGAGATGCAGTGAGTTTAATTCTGCTGTGTGACAGGTGGAAAATGGGTACATTAATTAGGGAGCCCCAGCAGGAACGTTCTCAGCAGGACTTGTGGTTGCTCCAGGGAATCCTTTAGTAATTCTGCCTCGTTTTGTGGTGTGTTTGATGATGTCATTCTTAAGTCTCATTTTTCTGTGCACTGCACTTTTTAATCTTTAAACATTCTGTCTTGCAGAGCCAGACAATAATGGGAATGCAGGCAGAACACTTCTGGATGTTTTAGGATGATTCTGTCAGACTTCATTGTTCAAAAATCATGTATGTTGATAAAAGCAAACTGTTACCATTTGCTGTGCTTAACAAGCAACGGGCAATCTCCTCTGTAAGTCCTTTTTATTGCATTTCAGAGTTGTCTGGCTTTTCCTCTTACATGGCACTTGAGCGTTCACTTACAAAACCTTTGCCACTCTCTTGGTTTATTGCTTTCTTAATCTGAAATAAATGTTACAACTTAAAATAGCTTACTGCTTTTTTTGGTAAGGCAAAATATAGCAGTTTGCATGAATGCCTACAGGACACAGGAAGGGGAAGTGACAGAACAAGTGCAGCCCACTACTCAAATGTAGCTCACAGATCCACACGCTATGCTGTGATTGCTCTCTTCCCTGGTACAGATTATCTAGAGCATTTGGCACAAAGTGTGCAATCTGGGTCTGTGTCAGGTGCTGTGCTCTAAGTTGTGCCTTTTCATGAAGGAGGGAAACATCCTGTCCAGCACCAATTGTCATTGGTTTCCAACACATCAGAGCCAAGCTGCCAATAAGGCTCTGATTATGACAAGAAATGCAAACAAAAATGAAAATTAATACCTAAAATTTTCATGTAGTACAAAACTGTCAGAACGAATTCTAAAACCATCAGTCTGTACATTCATTTGGACTATTTCAAGCACTTTGTTGATATTTTTCCCTTGACTACATTCTTGGTTTCAGTCAGGAAGATTGGTGTCCCAGTTAGAAGACAGAGAGAGGTAAACATAGAGACCTTTGAAGTAAATTACTCCCCTGATTTATTTCTGTCTCGCCTCTGCAGGAGGTAACATTGCTGCTATTTTTCATCATGATGTTTGAAACATTAATGTCTTAAAGTAGGCATTTAGTTCCCTATTTTCAACATGTTTACTCACAGAGGTTTGGGGATTCATGTTTGCTGCTTTTCATGAGGTTCAAAAAGTGAGGAGGAGAAAACTCCCCACCATGTTCAGTGCAGCTCTTGGGTGAAGTGTCCCAGAGGCCATGTCTAATGAAAATGCTTTGTATTTGACATAGGAAGACTGGCTGCCCAGGTCTGAAGGTGCTTTCATGATCCATAACTCCAGGCTTGCTGCTCTGAAGCTGTGAAAGCCATAGCAGCTGCAGCTCAGACCAGTCTCTTAAGGTTCATGGACTCCCTTCTGCAGAGTAGGCATTCAAAGCCTACAAGTCTGTTCTTTAATTCTTGACTTGTCCTAGAGCCACACACTCTGGAAATATGGCTACAGCTTTTGGAGTTGATCTGAGCAGTCCACATTGGGGTTGATCTACGCAGTCCCCACACAGTGGGGCTGTTGCAAGGTTAGAGATGCTAGCGTTTCCAGGGCTTGCAGCTCTAGTGCAGCCTTGCAGGGCTTCCAGGCACACTCCTTGCAACATGAGGCTGTGAAAGTCATGGGGACCTCTGCTTAATCCCCAGCCTAGCCCCACAGCAGATTATGAAAACTCTGTTTAGGAAGGCAACCTACTGCAGACATGAACTGCAGCTTGGGGCCTGGAGTCCCTTGAGGTGCTCCCAATCTGCAGTTACAGGGCACCTTTTTCATACAGACTATTTCACTTTGCATTTTGCTTTTGGGCCAAGCAAAGAACGAGATGGGTCAGGGCTCTCTAGAAGCCTGGGCAACCTGTCCCAAAGCAGAAGGCTATGAAAGCACTGAGCAGACTGGCACTGAACAGGACCAAGGGCCATTCTTGTCCCTTCCATGTTGTTGGTTCCTGGGGATATTTCCCAGTTAATCTGGCAAATGTCATACTTCAGGCTTTTCAAAATGTATTTTTTTTGGAATGTCTCAAATCTTCATTTCAATCCAATTGGGAACAAAACCTTAAAAGACATATTTTTGCCAATTGCACTTTCTTTACTTTGGTTAGCTCTATTAATTGTAGCAAATGATCCATAACACTGCAGTATATCTAGGTAGCTACCATATGCTGTCTAAATGGAAACCACCCTGGTGTGTCTCATTTCAAGTTCATAAACAACATGCTCCTACAGACTTATAATAGGTGCAGGCGATCTTTAACAAAAGCTTTCTGAAGTGTGGTTATAAATATAAAATGCTGAGTAGAGAGAATAACTATTTTTAGAATGCAAACCTTTGAAAGGCAGGCACAAACAAACTTTATATAAGAAATGTCTCTAAACAAAAAGATCTGGAGAAGCGGTTGTGCAAGTAAGGAGAGGGGAATGATTAGTACTAAAGCCCATTATTAATATTAGTCATATTCATCCAGCGTAATATATTCCTAGAAGTGCCTGCTGTCTTGTACAACATAGGCTGATATCTATTGCATTAAAATTGTGAAGATACTTCTACTGATCACAAATGAGCATGAATGATCGTCTGAGTACACATATGGCAAACTTATTTAGCTCATCAGCAAATTACAGCAAAAGTTAGTAACAAAGTCAGAGTTACTACAACTTCCAAGGATTTTCTTATGTGTCTACTGAAGTGGGCCGGTATGTACTTTGAAAGATATCTCAGTACAAGCAATTAACTGTTTTAAAAAATGGCTTGCTGCCTCCAGTGGTGCCACCAGAGTGGCATGGTCATGCATGTTATAATCTAGTGCTATAACCTAGTCCTACAAAATCTCAATGTTTCTATGTTCAATTAGGTAATGTGGCTTTGTGTTGTGGGTAGTGACCCTACTCATTTTGGTTTAAATGCTTTAAGTGCTTTAAAAGTTTTGTCCCTTTGGAACAGAGTTTGTTCCTTCATGCTTTATATTTTTGTGTAACAGTTTTGTATGTGCAGTTTTGTATCTGCATTAAGCAGAGAGCAAAACTGAATTACATTATGTGTGACTCAAGTACAAAGATTCAGATCAGATTTTTCTTAAACATTGCATTTGTGATTATGTTCATGATTGTACAGTCTTTTAATAAAATGGAATGACTGGGATATGACATATTCAAAGCACAGGTCAGATAATTCATTCACACATCAGAATGTTTTCTCTTGCAGCTTTCTAAAATTCTTCTGTTTGATAGGTCTCTCTAGTTCAGTATAATCTGTGCATTTGTGAAATGGTATTCATTATGTCTGAATTCTTGTATCCTGTCATACAGATTATTTTCCAGACTGTATGCACTATATTAGCCATGGGTGTCTACCTTCATAGTCTATGGGCTGATTCTTCTTTGTGGCATACATGTTTCAACAGATGAACCTCAGGACATGTGCTAGCTATTAAAATTTTGCATATAAATTATCCAGAGTCGTTATTAAAGTTTTGATCGTGCAGTCAGTTGAAGAAACCTTTCCTAAGGATTGGGAAAGAACAACTAGAAAATTGACATGACTAAATTCAAAAAGTCTGTGGCTGATAAAAGAAGAGAAGGTGCCAGAGAACAATGGATCCAACAGTTAGCTCTCTGCTGCAATACAGAGCATCTGTTTGAGGCTCCTTGTTTAAACAGGAGGGCAATTTAATCTTTAGGTAACCAACGAACTACAGCAATAAATCCCAGTCCAAACAGAAGTCTGCTTGTCACAGTGCATGATTAGGGCCATCATGAACAGGGCCCCAAAGCACTATGGTATTAGGCATGATATATAAATAATAAGGTGATATATTGTAGCCAGAGTTATTAGATAAGTTTTTATTAGGAAAAAAAAAATGACTTCCTTTAAGTGATGTGACTGTAAGAAGTAAAGAGATCATGCGGCTTTGGTGATCTGTTCTGCTCTGAACGTTGTCAATATAAAGACATAATTTTAGAAAAAAATGGTGAGTCAGTGTAGTATCAAGGATAATTCTTAAAGGTGGTCTTCTGTGTAGTTCAGTGCTCATTACAGTTCAAACAGGAAAAATAAAACATGCAAACATATGAAGAACTAAAGTATGCAAAGAATTCTCTGGCTTTTGACCTTCTTACTTCTGTAAATGAATACTCTCAGTTGTCACTTGAAAAACCGTCAGTGTAGCCTGCTCTATGATTAGGAACACATTCTGCTGTCAGGGAACCGGCAGCTTTCAGCATCTAAACAAGGGCTTGTATCAACAGAGTAAGTGCACATTCTCATGTTATTTTGATGGTTCTTTTATTTTTTCTGTGGTGGGTATTATATCAGTCTCTTTTCTCCTACTCTTCCTAATAGCATCCTGGTAGTGTCTGTACATTTCTGCAATTGCCTATCCACGCTTACCGTCTTTATGATGGTTAAAATCCTTGCAGAAGCCTATTCATAATAACCCACTTGAGCTATTCTTGATAGGTACATCAAGGTCTTCTGTTCTTCTACCGCATTTTTGCTTTTTTATTACCTTGGATGAGATGCATATAAAAATTTCAAAGGCGTTTCTTTGCCATGTGTTAAAACTCAGTGAAATAATTCCCTTCTGGTCCATTGACCATGTTACTATGAGCGGACACAATGCCACCAGTGAAAACTGAAACCTTTATCTCTAATGCTTCAGCATTAAACTTTTGCTGTCTGAACAGGTGCTATCTTCTTTTCAGTGAACTGTTCACCAACCATTAGTTTTTCTAATACATTAGGCATATTTTTGTGAAGGCTTGGACTCCCTCCTTCTCTTGTTCTGTTGCTACATATTGGTTTGGTAATTTTCTCGGCAGAAATCATGACCTAAATGGACTTCACTTAAAACCTGGCTTACTTGTAACCTCCTGTATATGAGTAGAGTTGTTTTCCAATACCACAACCGTATCTTCTCCTCCTTCCTTTTCTCCACCTATTTATTTGTTTGCTTTTGTTGTCTTTCCACTGTGTGTAATTTTCAGGAGAGAACTTTTACTTATAAGTGCAAAAATAACACCAGAAATATTTTACAGGAGATGAGGATGAAAAGAAACTTCCTTATAAGACTTTTTTTTTTACCTTTTTTTTTTATTTCCTTGCTTGTTCTGAAATTTTACAGCCTGAGATGAAGTAAATCTATAAGCAGTATGGTGTCAAACACTTCCTTACTTGCAGCCACTTAAATTCAATGGGAAGGAAGACATTTTAGTTAAGGAGTACCTCTGTTAAGCTAACCTATGCTTTTAACGTATGGTTTCTGTTGTGGTACTTGATCAGTGTAGCATATTATCATCAAAATAATCTGACAGTTTGGTTTTATGTGAAATGAAGTTAATGTTCTTAGCATCCAAGAAAACCCAAAACTAAAGAACCAGTTGTCATCTTAGTGGGCTGTAAGACTCCCCTTGGCTCTGAAATGGTAAGTACAACAGATGTGCCACCTCATTTCTGTCTTTCTTGCTAATGCACTTGGGTTGTTTTTTATTGGTATGCAGGTTTTTAGAGTAATGTTCATGTGACTGATAACTAAAATCACATGAACAGGATCACAAATGTGAACAAAGTTAAGTGGAGGCAAAGCAGAAATTTCTGCTCTTTCAAGCAGACCCTGAAGCAGTAAGTGTGAGATGGAGTCATGTTCTTCAGCAAAGGAAGCTACAATTAGCAAACCAATAGGCACCTTCTCAACAGAGGGAAGCAAGCCTTGTTGGTAAAATACACAGTTATTATCTCACAGTTAAATGATTGATACGTGCACGATGACCATATTCTTTACCGTTGTAGTTATTCATGGCCATGTTTATTTTAGGTGGGACAGTGCTTATTTAAATGTGTTTAAAATTATTTTAGTTTTGATTCCTACAACAGTCTGAAATTGATTCTACCTGCAGATAGTAACCAGAGGATCTGACCTGATCTAATGGACTATTCTCTAAGACAACTGATAATCACTATTTTCCATCTACCAAAGATGTGCTCCCCAACCTGTATTTTGTAAGGCCTAAATTAAAGCAAAAAGGTTTGCTGATATAGCTATAGTACCAAGCCCTCCTGCTGGACATATGGCCCATAATATAATTAGCAAAATCACACATGTGCTAGTATAAGCCAAGACTATATTGGAGCTTTAACTTACTCAACAATGCAAAAAATTAAAAAAAAATAATCATGGACTTAACTGACATTACATATGATACACCACAGGTACAAGTTCTGTCTTACACCTGGTCTGAGGGAAGATGCAGGTTTCATTGCTGGCTGTAGGTAAATTACAGTAGAAACAAAAATTCCTCTTTGTATTTCTCAGAAAACTGACTCAGGTGCTCCCCGTGTCTCCTCCCTGGGTCATATCCCTACCAGGTCAGCTCTTCCCTACCTCTCCTTCTAGCTTTTTGCCTCCTTCATTTCCACTCGAATGTATGAAGAATGAATTGTCCAGTAGGGGAATAAAAAAAGCAGAAGTTGGTCCAAAAATTTCCCAAGGACGTACCATGTTTCCATTCCCTTCATTCCACAGCTGCAAATCCTCATTGTCCCTGACGATGCTGAGGAAGGACTCAATTTGACCCTACTTTTTAATAATTACCTTTTCAGCATTTTCTTCCTTTTTGGCTATGTAAAGAACTCAGCTGGAAATCTCTGCATTGCTTAGTCTTTCTCAAATTTGTAGTGATATCACTGCTAGTTTCTTCACTTTTTTTGTTATGTGCATACTATCAAATTTGACCTGAGAGTTTGAAATATCTTCCCAGTCTCCTTTCTCAGCTCTAGAAAGCCAACAGCAGTTAGGCTTCCAGGGATTAAGAAAGTAACTTAGAGACCTCGTTCAGTTCTGTTCTGCTGCAAGCTCTGTGATCATGGGCAAATAAATTGGACACTCAGTGACATTTCTCATCTCCAAGGGGTACAGATCTGTTAAAGATGCTCTGAGACTGCAGGATGGCAAAAGTATAAGGTGCAGTGAAGATATGAGGATCAAGAGGTATTATGAAAAAAAAATTATCAGAGCTTTGCAATGCATCTGCAGTCAGCAAGAAACAGTTAATACATTTCCTGAATCCTGACATGATGAACTTTCAACTTTTATCTTTGGACAACAACATATCCAGCTTTTTTTTCTCCTATCACTTTAGCTTTGTGATACAGCCTGGGTGAAAATCAAGAAACTGCAGAATTTATGAGGAAAAGTAAACAATGCTTGGTAATTACTTGGATTAATGTTTCTCTTACAGGCATGACTTTTCTTGTGTACAGGATTTTTAAAAAAAGCAGAAGTCACAACATGTACTGATCATCCATGCAATTAAAGAGTATTCTGTGCCATGAGATAGACTTTCCTTTGTGATATTTTTATATAGCTGGAGTTAATGCTGAATATAATCTACATCCAATCAATGGTATTGTGCATCATCAGATGAAAAACATATTCAACATAACTGCTGTTAGTTCCTGTTTAAAGCCCTAATCAGAGTCTATGCCAACATGTAATCACATTGCAGAATAAATTGTTATAATATAAAGTATGTGGAATAGATACTAAGACATGCTAAAAGACTGCTTTCCATCTCCAGAAATAATTGCTGAGAGGTTTCCTTGGAAATGCCTCAAACCACATGACCAAGTGACTATAACAGCTATTACTGTGAAGAGTGCAGGCTAAAAATCTGTCCAGCATAGGAGCCAGTAAATACGGGGAGGGAGAAGGTGACCAGGAGGTCGGTATCAAATAATTCCCCTCTGTGCATAGGCCACAATAAGGTTCAGGTACCACTAGTATCACTATAAATTTAAGAAAGACTAAGTGACGCAGAGATTTCCAGCTGAGTTCTCTGCAAGTACATAAATGGCATGACTATAAAAGCATTTTCAGTGAAGTTAATGATTATTAGTGCCTTTAAGCACCTCCTTGGTTTATCCCAGGAAACCTATCTGGTCAGAGATACCCTTTTGATGCACAATCCTCTCTTTACTTCGCTCCTGTTCTGCACAGACATTTGCTGGTAATGTTGCCAGTTTTGGATCAGGCAGCTTGGCTCAGCATTGTGCTCCGAGTCTCTCTCCTCCCCACCCCCAGTGGGAACGAAGCAGCAGAGCAGCCTTTATATGTTATTGTGTTCCTCCAGTCTAGGTTCTGGATTGCCCATCCAGGTGTATAAGAATCTCACTGTCTTCATATGTGCTTTTCTGGTTGAAGGTATGCCAGTCTCAAAAGTTTCGCCTTACCATAGATCCCAGCTTGACTTAAGTGGGGTAAATAGTACATTTTTGCTAGTCTGGCTCTTTCGGGCTGAAACAGTACTGAGCACAGCCAGGCTGACAAACTAGAGAAGGCAGTAATGTCTGGCAGGGGTTGGTGGGGAGGGCCTGTGAGCTAAGCCCATTGGGAGACGTGTGCAGCCTAGCTAGGGATATGCCTCTTCATACGGACCAGGAAACTGAACGTTGTGTAGGTCCTGCAGAACTAACCAGGAGAGAGGGGAGATTCATTCTAGCGCACAGCTTTGTGAACTGCAGTGACAGCTGCAGGACAAGGAAGTGGTTTACAAAAGGGCTGAGTTAATTTTATGTGTTCCTAATATGTTCCCTTTCTCTTGTGCCTCTTCTAAATCCCCATTGCTCACTCTGGCGAGACCTTTGTAACAGCCCAGAAGGTATTAAGCCTTGGAAGGAACTGAGACAGTAAGTGCCACATACTGGTTCTTAAGACCTGACTGTTCATATATGCAAACACCTGCTTCCAGCATTTGAAGTGTCTGTGAATGATACTGCTAAGTAGAACTACTACGTGGTAATTCTTCGGCTATTTTCTTCTTATGGTTGCTGGTATGTAATTGCCAGGGCCTCCGTCTTCAGTAAGTAGTGGGGTGGGTCTCTGCTCGGTTGCCCTGCCTCAGACCCATGACTCCGGAGCCAGGTAGCAGTGCCAGGTGCCTGATTCCTAGTGTCCACTCTGTCCAAGAGGCTGAAGAGTTTTAAGGTCAGCGTTACTGGTGACCTGGTAAGGCATAATGTGTCTTAGGACTGTTATCACCCACTACTCAGCCTGTAGAAGATCTTTTACTCACCTACTTCTAGTCCTTTCCTATCATGTTCTGGTAGGCTCAGCTCTCCAAAATTGGAGATATATGGATCTGTCTATCTTTTCCCAGAAATTCTCTACACTGCTTTAGAGAGAGCTATCAAGCATGTCCAGTGACTGTCACTCTCCCTTGTCTGCTGGAGCCTCTGGACCCGTCTAATTAAGATGCTGTGCTTTGCTCTTGGCATGTGTGCACACAGAGCACTCAACACAAAAAAAATCTGTCTCCCCTTCACTGCTTCTCTCCTGTTTGGACAAAATGAAAATCAAATGCTGCAGTATAAACATGAAGGTTACAAAAGTGTTTCTAGTTTCTTTGAATGCTGTTACTATGGAATATATAGGCCACTAACGGAATTATGATTTAAACATTCTTCCCACCATGAATCTGCTATTGCACAGTTTTAATAAAATAATTTGCAGCCGCTCCCAATCAGTTGTGTCAGCAGATTTAGTTCATCTTTGAGGCCCAGCAGGGATGACAGTCTATTTGTTATTAGAGTAATAAATAAACAAGGAACTTGTCAGAGGGAAAACTGGTATGTGTGCCTTTGTAAGATAAATGCTGCCTTTGAATAGACAAATATTTACGGTCTTACAGACCAAAATTGTCATCCTAGCTAAAGGCCTTGTATTGTGAAATTAAAGAAAAAAAATTGTGATTTCTGGATCTTTCCAGTGGAGGCAAAGATAGCTCTACCTAATGTAAATACATCAATAGATTTCATGATAATGAGCAGGGCATTTTAGTAAAGCTATAGCCCTGTAAACCTGTATCTTTCTAGAGAAATTTATGTTGGGTATGTATGTCAGCGTGCTGTTGGTATAGCAAATGTTAAAAATTTTTAACGTCACCTGCAATTTCATGTCCCTAAGACTGCACTACATATGTTCTCTGAGGCTTGTGGCAGGAGGTTTTCTGAAACGCTTTAGAGGAATTAGGAGAAAGGATTTACTGAAAATCAATGCGATTCCTGATTCACATCCTGGAGAGCCTTTGAAAATCTTCAGGGGAGAATGCAGGAGGCTGGTTTGTTTATTCCAGCCTAGCCAATATGAAGTTGTATGTTTGGGAAATAACTATATTCTGTACAGAACTGGAAAGAAACATTAAGTTTTAAAGTTTATTATACGGCTAGTGATCTCTTATATGACTATTCTTCTGTGGTGGTAAGCCAGTCACTGCATCAACAGACAGAAGGAAGTATAGAGTTGAAGGGTCAAAACAAGATTGACAAGGCTCTTAAGAATGAAAAGATGCGAAGCATGAAAGCAGAAGGATGCCAGCTGTTATCAACTTTTAGGAGTTAAAGTTCCTGTGTTTCATTAAAAACTGGGGAGGAAATAAAAGATTCTTCAAAGTGAAGCGAAAATTCTCCTGCTCCTGAACGAAGTCCCAGGAGTTCCCAGAAGCTCCCAAGAGGAGTTAACACCTCTTGGCCCATGCATTATTGCACACTTAATTCAGTCTTATACTTAACATGTTATGCACAGAATGGTCCTCGCGGTGTTCAGATTGATCAATGTGTTTACTTGCTTGAGTAAAATGCAACAACCATGGGCAGAAACATAGAAGTTTGGACAGTTCCAATACGAAGTGTAGCCACAGATCCCAATTCCTTGATACAAACACTAGCTTTTGTTGGAAGCAGGAGTCTAAATCATGAAGGGCATCACTAGTCATGAATGGTACTACTTTTTGGCATGAGGTATAGTAGACAGGAGATGTTAAGGAATGAAGTTATACCAGTATTACCTCTTCTTGTGCTTTGATAAAAGGAATCCGTAACTCTAGCCAGCAAGTTTCTTTAGCAAATTATGATTCTGTTAACTCATGCTACCTCTTATGATCTTCACGCTATAATTATATATTTTAAAAAGTGTTCAGAGGGAAATCACAGCTGGGGGTTGACTTTAAGTTACTTTGCAAGCTGAATCAAATCTCATTTAGAAGCGGATAAGGCTTACTGGGGACTACCTCAGGCAAAACTTTGATTTGTGTCCTCTGTTGTTATGGTGTGGTGATAGTCTACATGTAAGTGCAATTCTGATCTCACTTGCCTTAATTTGTCAGTCTTCTGTGACTATCAAATTTACCTTGTTTATACCTATGTAAGTGAAATGAGAATCATTCCTTTTGCATTTCACAGGAACTACAATGCAGAACTTACTGCTATTACTTTAGTAGTATTTTTATAAGCTGGATCCATCTTTTGGTGCTGTCATTATAACAGAGTTTATTATGATCTGCAAGCTAAATAGTCTAAGCAGCAATAAGAAGCAAATTAAAAACCCCAGAGCAGTATGATTTCATTCTTCTTCACTGTGATCTAACTGTAATGTAAAGCTTGCTTTTTTTGTTCAAGGGGAAATAAAATTTGCTCTTCCGTCACCTTGTTTCTCTTTTAGAGAATACCTCATTGCCCAATTCACCAAAAATAATTTCCTAAGCCCGTTCTTTGTGCTGTATCCTGATGTACACACAATTTGCTGAGATCATTTTTTCTGACTGTCATCCAGCAAGCCACACTATAACTGTGCCTGTGCCCCACATGGGACACAGAGAAGCAAGATTAACCACCATCTAATTTCTACTTTTGTCATAAATGTTGCCTGTAACACATGGCAGACAAAGTGTGCTCTCTGAGGAGCTTGACACAGCCACTGTCTGGCAGTCTGGGTGGTAGAGAATATATTATTTATCATACTCAATGGGATGAGGCGGGCACTGAAGCTACTTATTGGAGCAGCTGTGAACCCCCAATCTCCTTAATTTTCAAAACAGGTAATTAACTGGAAAGTCATTTATAATAACTACTGACGTCTCCAGAAATCACAGAATGGGTTGTTAACTTTGTAGCTTTATTGTACTGATATTTTTGTTGACAGTTCAGTGCTGAAGTCTGTCAGGAAATTGCATATTCTTTATACTGAAGGAGAAATATATCTTAACATTTCTGACATGTTGATATATTGGCCTTGGACAACAGAAGAAATGGTTGGAAGCTGGGTGATTTGGAGGACAGAGCAGTAGGATATTCTTGTCTGAAAAGGAGACACCAGAATCTGAACAACTAGCATTTCATATAGTAAGAGTTTTGCCACTTACTGTATTTGGATGCTGAATTGAATCCTAAGATAACAATATGCATCTATGTAATGGCTGATGCATTGGCAAGGGCAGCGTACTGGTGGGCATAAGACTGTTGCAAACAAAAATCTGCTCTGCTTCGCTCTAGCTTGAGTAAAGGTCCAAGGTCCAGGACACTATGAAGAATGAATTGGTTCTAACAGCGCTGTCATTCCAGATAAGCAATCTTATATTTAAAGTGGTAATGTGGAGAATCGTGTTATGAGTCCATGTATCAAAATTGACTAGTCAGTTGTGGCACCTAGGTGCAGCGATAAGGGTCTGGCAAATGCATTAGACAGAATGAGATTCATCAGGTAGGTGTCCTTACTTTATACTCTGCTTGCCTATGATAAACCCCCCCATCTTCAAATGACTATCAGGGAGTCTTAGGCTGAATTTTCTGCTCTTCTCAAGTTCTGTTCAGGGTGAAAGATGGCTGATTTCAGCAAATGTTTATGTTGAACGCTTCTGAGCTGTGAGGTGTCTTTATTATAAAAGTTTGATTCTTGCAAACAGAAAGCAGAATTCAGCAGAAACCTGGTCTTTGCTAACTGAATATCATTTGTCAAAATATGTTTGATACTAATAAACTGACCCCAGAATATGTGGCAGTAAGCAGCATTCTAGACTATCTATCAGGAGATATTTTTCTTTGAAACTTAGCAGTATTGTACTGGAGTGTGGGTTTGCCTTAGAAAACTACTGTCTGTGCCTGTTAGACAATGAGACAGGTTCTTTGTAACCTCACAAACCACAGATTTATGACCCGCATAGTAACAGCAGCTTATTGGTAAGAGTGGTAACAGAAAGTATGGGGCAGGATTTTCAAAAGCACTCAGCAATGAGTAATTCTGTATCTGCTGAAATGTATCCTTTGCTTTAGTGGGAACAGAGTTAGACAAAGGGGGAGTGCTTTGAAAAATTCATCCCATTGCATAGGGCGTATGTATGAAGCACGCATGTTGAGATGATGTCTTTTGAGCAGTATTCCCCAAGTGCTATTTTTTGTCTTAATTTAAAAACATTCAAGGTTGAAAAAGAGAAACAGAAATAGTGATACAGGGAAAAGGAAATACATACTTTGCATGAACAGTCTATCTGAAAACTTGAATCTTTGAAGCAGGTTCTCCTGTTGACTGCCCCCATTCTTCATACGCACTGAATACTGTTCCCCAGAATCTCTAACTCATTTCATAAGGGTTATGAACATGGAATGGACAACAGAATTCAACTCTAGGATTTTATGTAGTAAATTAAATTTTGTTTCTGTGTTTTCACGTTTGCCTAATTTAATTGGATTTTGTCTATTGTAGTGGGAAGCACATCTTCCTTCTTTGCTGAACATAAAATTAGCTTTCATTGGTGATTTGGGTTTGTTTGGATCTATATAAGCTTTTCCTCTAAATGAGTTTGTTCTTTCTAAAGCAAATATCACTCTCATATTTTGGAGGTGCAGAAAATTTGTAATCTTGTTTCTTCGTTTTCCTTATTATGTTGTGTTAATTTATGTATACATTAACATGTATTTGCATGATTTATTCATTTAAAGCTGTACATGTTTATTTGAAAAGAAGCTCAAAGAGCTTTATCACAAAAATGCTAAATTCAACACCATTGACAGAGTGTGTGTTTTTGGACTTTAGCCACAAGAATAAAAAATGGGTCTATCATTTTGTTTGATTAAAAAAACTTTCTGAAGCAAGATTTTCTATTATTTTAGTGACTGAGGGTGAAATTCTGCAAGCAATATGGGGATTAGGAAGAAAGTCTTTAGTTCAAAGGCCCTGCTGCATAAGACATTGTCTGGAGTATTTTCTTCTGGTCCTTGTGTAACTCTGGCAGACTTAGAGGAGGCAACAGTAGATCAGGGTAGAGCTAATCATTGTGAAGTGCAGCAACCACTAACCATTGTGAAAAGGAATTTACAAAATCCATCTGCAGCAAACCAGGAAAATACATTTTTTTTTTCTCTTAAAAGTTGATTAAAGAATGAAGATGTCTTAATTTTTATCAGCAAAATGAAAACTTAGCATTTGTTAATGTTCAAAAAACCAGAAGTTCCTTACCGTTAACTGCAAAAATGAAATCCATTTGATTGAAAAAAGTAAATATTCAGAAAATTTTCACATGGTGGTGGTCCTTCTTCAACCTTGAGTAAGTTAGACCAGAGCTAAGTCAAAGGAAAGAATTAGCTCTTTCTGGAATCACTCCTTGGATGCAGTCTTCATTGCACATCAGAGCTCTGACCTTGACCCTGCAATCAAGCAATCTTCAAGGTGTAGCATTTACTACCATCAAGAGAGAAAGCAGTCCTGGGGTCTCAAATTTGCCACCTCGTCACAGGAAGAGTACAATGTAAGAAGCCTGTGTCTGTAGCATAAAAAAACCATGTGTCCATTTCAGTATAATACAGCCCTCTTTTGGATTTTCTGTTACGAATATTGACATTCCCTAAGTTAAAATCAAAATCATAGAGGCAATGGTGCATCCTTATTCTTTTGTTTATATAGTTCCTGCTGCTCTAATAGTTGGGCCTTTTCAATTATCTTTAGCTAAAAAAAATGAAATCACCATTTCAGCCTCTTGTTTCGAATAGTTGAAAATGATGAAACTAAACTAACAAATAAAAGCTATATAGAGAAGCAGAGTGGAAAATTGAAAAATCTGTAGCAGTCCATGGTGACGTGTAAAATAATTGGCATTAATTGCTGTTTGGAGCAGGAAATAAATGATTTTCAGTTGATGTTACATAGAAAATAACTTAATGACAATTGCTATTAAATGGGTGCAATTGTAAAAAAGTAGTCAATGACAAGTATTGAGCATGGAAAATTTTTCTATTAAGGGAAATTTTTCATTAAATGCCTTGGTATTCAGCATATAGACCGTTTATCCACAGTCATCTCACATTTTCTGATAGGTCATCTCAGCCTGATTAAAGAGCACTGTTAGAGCACTCCTGCACTTTAGAATTGTATTAATGTGCTCTCACTGAGACAGAGTCCCTCAGGCTCTCAGTTAATTGTAGTTGATGCCCACTTTCAAGCCTCACCCACTGTCCACACTGTAAATCTTCACACTTACACTAAAAAGGCTACCTTAGCTCCAGCTCCAGGACTCGCTGGAGGAGAGGTGGGGAAGAGCTTGACCTTCTTTGCTCAGGTACTGTGAGGCTAAGTTCTTCACCATGTCATCAGACTGGTTGGCCTCAGAGACAGCTGAGCTTTAGGGCTGGACTGAAATTGCCAGTCTTCTGGCCCGCATTCTCCAGCTCTTCCTCCACACTGTAGCAGCTTCTGACTTTCTCTATTGCCTACAGCATGGCTAGGAGATGTTCAGTTTTCACCTTGCGCCCACCGGGCTTCACCTGTCATGGAGATGAAGCCCACTGAGGCTGGTCAGGACTTCTAAACAAAAAATGCCCTCTTGTTTCAGTTTTGAGAGTCTTTGATTGTAATTGTTCTCTGAGATACCATAATTATCACTCACCATGAAGCTAATATAGGCCTTTGTTGGGAAGAAAGAGCATTTCAGATGTGTACAGTTTTTCTTCCCAGGCCACAATGCTTCTCTGACTACCCAGTATTCCAGGTAAGCATTAGATGAGAAGCTTTCAAATCCCCAGGCTTGCAGAAGCCAGCAGAACTAGACCGGATCAGCTGCATGGGGCTGTCTACTTTGGAGATGTTTCCCTGATAGATGGCTCACAGTGTTTCCTGCAGGGCTGTGCTTCAGTACAGTCCTTACTACATTTGGTGAAATAAAGGGTGGGCAACGAATTTAGCAAGTGGGTATCAGACTGACTACAGATAATGCAGATACAAAGGAAACCCCAACTATAGGGCTGCAGTGCAGAATGATGTTTCCAGTGTCCTTTGACTTGGGAAAGGAGAACCTGCTCCTATAACAAGCTGAAGAACCCCTCCTCTTCAAATCCAGTTTTCTCTGCTTTACCTGGAGGTCAGGATTCAGCCCTGAATAATTTTGAACAGGAAAAGAGTGTTTTTTGCTCGAGCTCCAATTTTAAGCTGCTCAGTCTGCAGTTCTTTTCACACATACCCACTCTTCACATGCTCTTGATGATCTGCAAATAAACAAACAAAAAAATCAACAGCCACCAGTTGTGAGTTGGCCAGCCCACTCTGTTGGATTGCACTGGAATTGTGTAGGCACAGGGATATTAAAAGAACTGTGTTGAAAAGGTTTTGTGTATAAGGCTGAACCTAGTACAGAAAACGTATGTGATTGTTATTGCACAGAACAGGATTACACAATGAGCTTAGACAGGAATAACAGAGCCTTTTAAAAATTCACTTCAGTCTCATTTACTTTATTCTATGAATCAGAGAGTTCCAAGGCCAAATAATCAAAATGGGAAGGAAGTACCCAAGTCCTGTGACGAGCACCAGATAGGTCAAATTCCTGTCACCACACAGGACTCCTTACAGGCTCAGAGACAAAACACAGACCTGTAATCTGAAGGTTTAAAATACAAGACATTAATTAGAGACCAGGTCTCAATTCCATATGCAAACTTGACTTACTCTGTTGCTTTTGGAAATCTCAGATTCTGCTTACAGTATTGTGGTATAAGGCTTCAGCAAAAGCTCCAGCACAGAGGTTAATATGTAGAGGTGAATTGAGATTACATTTGGACTGGGATCAGAATTCAGACTTCATGAAGCTGAGGTACTTAAGGGTCCAGTGTTGTGGTTTTTAACTTTCTTTGCTCATGAAATGAATATTGTTGGATTGTATCTTTTCTGGATAAGCATCCAAATGAATATGTGTACATTAATGATGTAGAAAACATGAAAGGGAGGTTTTCTAAAGTGCTCTACAGCCACATTTCGAAAGTTGTTAATATCTCTGCAGCTGCCTAACCAGAATTGCAGGAGTGCCTGGCCAACCTCTTCTGACTGATTTCCACTGAGCTTTTTGAATTTCATTAAGCATTAGCTTACTTGTTCATGCTGCTAGAGAACTTTAAAAAACAGGCCCTGCTTGAGTTGGGAGGGCAAGTTTCACCCATCTGCACTGGGCATAAATTTGTAAGTCAGATCTTTCTGAAAGTCTTATATGTGGGATTTCCTGAGAGGGATACCTGCACAGCGTTTGTAGCAACACTGGAGGTGGCTTCGATGCAAGTGAGGGTAAAGCTGGAAAGAGCACAGGGTCTCTACTGTTTGGGTGACATATAGGCTTGGGTCAAGGCCAGCCTTGCAATCTCAGGGGCAAATTCTGATGATGAGCAGCATGTCATGTGTGTGTGTATCTCTTTAAGAGTGTGATGAGATTAAGAATCCGATAGACAATCACTCCAGAAGGCTAGTGCTTGCTACATTTTGAGGACGGCAGAAATTCTGAGAAATAAAACCTGTGATATTTCTGTTTTTCAGCTGCTCTGTTCAAGTATATGGTAGAAGGCCAGGCAGGTTCTGATTTTCTTGGAGGCCATTTACGTATCCCTAGGAACTGTTGCCTATTAATTTGAATGTGGCTAAGATAACTAGCGGACTAAAAACTGTGCTTTCTTTTCTATTTAATTTTCTCTGCATTTTCCTGTGGTGCAGTATCACTGTAATTCACATATGAATGTTAGTTTGAATGGTGTTATTGTTGCAAAAAAGTTTAATAGGAGCCCGAGGGTGTGTAATATTATTGAAATGAAAGTTTTTTTGAAACTCATATTTCAGAGCTCATTAACTTACACAGTTCTGTGGGGGGTAAGGATCAGTAAACGAACAGCAATTATCTATAATCTGCTGTACACGTGCTGGTGTCTTCCTTAGCTTTGTATTTAGGTCTGTATCTAAATAGATAACCATTTATATGTTAACACATATGGTACAGACAGAGAATTTATCTTTTGAACCCATTGTTTAACACTACAAAAATACAAGGTCAAAAGATCAGTGCACATATAATCTTTGACTTGAACTGAAAGACAGGTCAGAGGTAGAACCAAGTGTCTCAAAGCTCCGGAGCTGGGCTACATGGGTAACCTTAACTCTGTCCTGTAGTGAACCTGCTGGTGCGGCTGCCATACTCTTTGCTCAGTTGCAAACTCCATTTCTGTGCTGTTGCTACTGATCTTCAGCCAGGAGTTTGTTAGTTTAGGCCTACAACAACATTTATCACTGGCAGCGCAGACCGTAGCATGACTGGTGAAACCCATCCAAGGAGTCAAGTGGACTGTCAGGCCTGTACTGCAACCTGTACTGCCGAGGCTCCACTGTCAGCAATATTCATGTCAGCTAATTTAGAGCTGTTTCAGGATGATGACACATGTTACTCTTTGGCTGCTATCCTAAGTTAGCCAGTTGTGATAAAATGGATTTTACCTTAACACCTGGTTTTAAAGGGTTAGTAAAGAGTCAGACTAACCATGCTTTATAGTATAATAGGCTTATAACTTGGCCTGAATACTTAAAGATGGTTTTCCATAGCAAAGTTAATTTTCAGTTCAGAATTCATCTTTCTTTGGTGATTAGTTTGGTTCCACATCGGTTTAAAAAAACCTAAAGGCTCGATGTTCTTTCTTCTTATAGATAGATATATATACCTTTCTCTCTGCCTTTTCTTGGAAGAATTTGAATAATTTCTGCTGAAGCTTCCAAAACCAGTGACCTTTACATACAGACAAACCTTAGAAAACAACAGCTCGAAAGAGGAAACTTTGAGAAAACTGGGTAGATGAAAATAAGGAGTGAAATAGGAATTTTTGTTGCTCTGGTCCAGGAGTAGCTGCTCAATTTAATTCTGACTTATGATGGCCCAAATACCACCAGTGGTGGACATAGTACAAGAACCTAGTGAATATTATACACAGACACTGAAGGATACCTAGACACAGTAGACTGTGACTCTCAACACTGAGAGTGAATCTCAGGTAGTTTGTGATCATACTGGAGCTCCAACATGTGGAAAAACCTGTCTTAGAAATTTTTCCTGAATGTAAACTTCATACTGTGATTTATTAGATATAACCTTCCCTCAGACTCACTGCATTTCTATTATTCTCCTTTTACTGCAAGTTTGGTTCTAGGATTTCAAGAGCTATTTACAGATTTGGCCCTATGGCTCTGCCACTCTGCGCTTTCCTCTGCTATGCCTCACCTCTCTTGCTATTCTGTTTTCCCATAAGACTTTCCCCTCCGCTGCCGTTCTGCTTCCTTAACCCAGAATCTCTCCCTCTGATGTGTTGCTCTTCTTGCTCCCTTGGAATTCATCATCTTCTTGTCCTACAGGACCTCTGCTCCCATTGTGTTACCCTGGAGGTTTCCTTGCCCCCTCTCCAACTCCTGGCAGGATTAGGAAGCACGGTCTGCAAGAATGCCTTCCACCTGCAAGTTTTAGTAGTGTATGCCCAAGGCAGCTTGGAAGGGAGTGGTTTTTATTTTAAAACACTATTTGGGAGTAATAAAAATTCCTGATTAAGTTTTTCAAATAAAAAATAAGAGTTGTTAAAGGGATAACCCTGGGGTTTCATTATATCTCTTTTTTTAACATACAGTATTTCACAGTGCAAGTGTTATACCTATTCAAACTCCCCCCCCATCACCACTCCCAGAACAGGTAATACCATCCAGTCCAACAGGCATCTGCAGTGCACAGCACAGATCACTCGCCCTGCTCTGTGTTGTGTGAGCCACTGTGAGGGGTAATAAAGGGAAAAGCAAGACTGATTTCTGAGATCAGGCTAGAATTTCTTCCTTTAGCTGGCATACCAGTGGCAATGTTGATAGAGGATATCTTTGTGGTTTTCTTATGGCACTGGAATTGGGACAATCTGTTTACACCCCTGGAGGATACAAGGGCTGCCAGAATTTGCTCACTTGAGTGTATTGATGTTAGCAGTATTACTGCATATACAAGTGGCACTCAACGTGCTGTTAACTATGTATGTCCTCTAACAACAACAAACTGAACTAGTCCCTCTCTTTTTCTTCTTGACCCTTTGCCCACTTCAGGTTCTCTGGTTTCTTCCCTTTCCTTTTTCTCATTTTCTTCCCACTGCTGCTGGAAATTTAACAAGAACATTTCCTTTCTCCAGACTTGTAGCCAACTGTAGCTCTTTCGATTGCTTTTACTCAGGGCTATGACAGCTCTTCACTTTGAATTTTTATTAAAAATCTTAAAGTGGGATGGGGAGTTTATGCTCCTGATCTAACTTTTTTAAATAAAACTGTTACAGTTCAAAGCCAGGACAGCTGCTGGTAACTGCCATTCAGAGTGCTGGCTGTCAGTCTGATTTTTAAAATGACTGCTTCCCTCTTCCCCACCCACTGTAATAACTTCACGTTCAACACTGAACCTCAAAGCTGTGATGTCACCCAGGGGCTGTATGTACAGCAAGTGCCGACTTAAACATTCCCAGGCTTTTGAAACCAAATAATTGAAAAATCAGTTTCTTCTTACTTTTCTGTTAGTAAGACAGCAACACCAGCACTGCAAAAGATCTGTCTGTTGTCAAATCAGTGCCAAGGATATGAAATTAGGGTGGTTTGGTTTTTTTTTTTTTCTATAATTTCTGGTCTGCTTAAAACCAGTGTAATAAATTCAGCTCCAATCTGAGTGAAGTGTTGGTGCTGGTGCCAGCTCACCAATTGCTGTAGGATAGGCACTGAGTTCTGGGACTAGGAGGAAAAAAACTTGCTAGCCTTTGTGTAGGTATATATGTACCATTTACATGCTTATGCACATACATATCAGGAGCGAAAAAATGCCAAGTGTTACAAATTCCAGGCTTGCTTTCTTATTGGTGAGCTTAGCAGTGCTCATAGTAGTTTGAATAATCTCCTTGGTATATAGCTGACACAATAGATTTGGCCGTGAATACAAGCCTCAGATCAGACTCAGATTTCCCCAGACATAATGATGGTGGGAGCCAATGATTAAAAATAATACTGGAAGCTTGCTTTGAAGTTTTGGTCTGTAGTAGCCTGTAATGCTCATGACCTTGGGCAATCCTGAACAGTATAAAGAACCATTCTTGCAAACTTCCATCTTCACAGGGTCAGCCCATGCCTAGAGGTAATGCGATCACTCTGCTTGTACGTGCAGTGATAAAGAACCAGGAGTTTGGTGTTATTTAACCAAGTTTCTCACCAAAATACTTGAAGAGAAAATAGAGTTGTCTTCCTTTGAGATACTGAAAGGCTTAATTTTTTTTGTTTTGAGAGTGCCTGATGTAGCTGCTGCTGCTGCAATTATAAAACCAAATAGTCTCCTTTTGGAGAGCTATTAGCATTGGCAATGACATCAAGCACCAATTCATCAGGAGCCACAGCATCAACTTCAGTTTGGTAGTGCAAAACAAACAGAAAGCTGAGATGCTGTTCTGGGGAGAGGAAAGAACTGCTCTGGGGAAGGCATTACATTATGGACACCTTTTTCTTTTAACAATAACATTTAATAGCCTTTTAAAAAGCATTTTCCCCATTCCCCCAAGTAATTTCTTGGCAGGCAGTTAAGAGAAAGGAAGAAGTTTTTTTTTTCTAGGGGCTTTTATATGATACTAAATAAATCTAGCAGCCTTCTGAACAGCAAACCCCTCCCCTGTGCTGCCCAGACTGTCTCTTACCACCAGCCCTAGAGTGGCCTGATGGTGTCTGACTGGTGAGTGCTGAGAGCATTACCAAACCACACTGAGGCCTAAGCTCTCCAGCGGATGCCAGATGGAACTGGCATCAAGTTATTATTATTATTTATTAATTATGCACCTGACTAATGTGCAGAGCAATTTAAAGCTGTTAAAATGCACATTACAAATGGAAAACAGGAGACCTTTTCTTGAAGAATGTGTCTATTCTCCAGGGATAGACACCATCTTCTAAACAGAGAAGTTTTGCTTAAGTCAAGGCAGAAGGTAAAGGACTCCTGGTCATCTCAAGTGTGTCTCTCCTGGTCCTCTCTTTCTACACTGACCTTGTAAGCCCTGGTGTCATATACGGCATGTGGTGGAGGGTTGGACACTGCTGAGTTTGCCCTGCTCCGTTACAAATCATGTCGCATGTGTACAAAGGAACCCCACTGGCTTTTCTTTCTGGATTCCCTTGATGGTCTCACAGGAGCAAGCAGAATTTGCCCCTGAATATGGAATCTCGTTCTACAGCTGAAAGGAGATGGTAGATGCTGGAGCTGCAGATCAACATTGTGTATATGAAGCTGTTTTTTAGAAGCATGCCCAACAAAAGAAGAAATATGAGCAGCTGTTCACAGAGTGACTGAGAGGTGACAGAGAAAGAGAAAAGGCCTTTCCTTGCAGCCAGAGGTAGCATTAAACTTGTAGGGGTCAAGGGCTAAGATTTGGGTCCTATTCCCTTCCTCTATCCTGTTGTGGCTTGTGTAGCTGTATAATTTGTGACCTGTCATGGTGTGGGGCTTAATGTTGTTTGTCCCTAAAGTCAGCTTTCCCTTCAAGCTGGGAGTTACTTATGTGAGCAAGGAATAAGTAATGGTTACAGGGAGAGCTGGGATGAGGAAGAAGACATGCTGGGAGTCAGAAGAAATCAGATCAGAGAACCAAGCAAGAGTAAAAATGTCTAATCTCCTGCCCCCCCTCCCACATTTTTTTCCTGAAAATTTCTGTTCTGCTGTTTATTTTTCCCCCCGAGCCCTCATGTGGACAGGAGTGCAGTTGCTGAGGGATTTGAAAGGATCTAGGAGTGGCTGGAATGTAGCAGAAAAGCCAGTGCAGAAGTTTGTGGAGCTGTTAGCGGCAGCTTTGGGAAACATGAGTAAGGAGTCAGAAAGAAAGAAGTAAATCTATTTGTCTGCTCAAAACAGCCTCGGTGAGACTGATGGCTTTATGCTGGAGCCAGGATCCCTTGGCCCAGCTGGGACTGACCCTGGTTTGGCTCCTGAAGGTAGTGGGTATTTCTTACTATTTTGACCTTAACAATCAGCTTGCCTGAGGGACATTTTTTGATATTGAATTAAAAAAATAAACAACAGCACCTAATACTATATCCAGCCTGTGAACTGGACTGAATATTGTGCTGACGATCCAGTTCTTGACATTTGCATGCCATGGAGCTATGTAGTGCAATGTGATATATATTATTCATGCTCTTGTGTACTTCATTTTCACTCCGTATGACAGCACTTCTAGGATCAAGGTTCAGCACACTTCAGCGGACCTGAAGGCTTTATGGTTCTGATGCCTGGAAGCAAAACAGAAAAGAAACATTTGGGATGTGACGTGTCTTTTGCCCAATGGATTTTCTTTGGATCATGCCAGTTAACCAGGTCTTTGGTCAGCACGCAAATAGACAATATCTTTGGCTCAAGCATGCACCTTAATTAAAAGGATTCAATTAATGTAGTTTAATTTAAGATTCAATTTAAAAAAAGCTTAGTTAAAGGAATGTGGATAGCTGTGTATCTTTGATCTTTCTAAACTAGACTTTTTAAGCTGAGTTTAAGACATTTAGGCCAATGTGAAACAAGGTGCTTGCCAATTAGTAACAAGGGCTTAGCTCATCCTAGATAAACTGCTTTAAGTAAATCAGAATAAGCTTGTGGGCAGATAAGGACTAAATAGGTCAGAGACAACTGGTGTTGACTTAATAGATTTGCATTTCCCTCTGAGTTAGTTTAGAGCTGATGCCCTCACACTGGAGGGTGCCTTTGCTGATAGTGCTGTTTTTCACAGGAGCTATAAAGCTGAGTTCCTGACCAACTATAAAACCCCACAAAATACTCTTTCCTGTTTATGTTGGCCTGCTTCTATTTTGAATAAAATTTGTGTTTGGGATGTCTAAATTTTAAATCAATGAATCTGCCTTGTGATCGTGGCCCTGATCCTGGGTGCTGAGCAGCAAATGCACATCACAAACCGAGAGGACGTTGAAAGGCTGGCTTTAAGCCACATTTGTGGTGCTCTACCCCACTCTAGGGACAGCACAGCATGGACTCCTGTGTAACGTCCATCCAAGCGGCTCTAAATTATGCAGGCTGCCAACAGCACTTTGCAGCTAGAGAACATGAACCTCCTCATCCTCTTTAGCGGGCTGAATCTGCTTCAGGGGAGGAGCGCATGTAAAGGTGCTGTGCTAAAACCATGCTCCCCAACAATCCTCCTGTAGTGGATGACTCCTTGTTATCCTGGCTGTGGGGTTGCCCCCACTGTCACTGTAATCACAGAGCACGCCCAGGGAAGGCCTGTACTGATGCCAGTGAGCTTGGGATATTTTTGCGGGGTAAGTCAACAGTGGGCAACAGAGATTCAGATCCCACGTTTTTCCTTTTATTTTTATATCAAGTAGCTATTTTGCTGTTCTCTGTTAAACAGACTCTGGAATGGCTGTTTCAGTGGTGACAAATATGTGCTCAGCAGTTATTTAGTACCTTGTTTTTCAGAAGTGCATGTCAAAGAAACTGAGCAGATGGTCCCTCTCCTCCTGCCCCAGACAATCTCTTAAAGAGACCAACCATGGTGTCACACTGCTGCCCAAGCATCAACTAATCATTGATAAGGCTTCTGAAAAGCAACAGTATATCATTATTCTCATTATATACACAAGAAAATTGAGGCAGGGAGAAGCTAGGTCATTTGCCTAAATCTGTACATTAAGCAAGTGTCAGCCAGGGGTGTGAACTCAGAGCTGCTGGGAATAGGACCCCATGACCTGTCTCTTAGACCATTTTACTTCTGTTGAAAAGGTTATTTGACATCTGCATTCAGCTTGCAAAATGCTTTGGTTCCTGACAGATTTAAAGCAATATATAAAACATTAGGCTGAGATGTAAACAAGAGAAATTAAACCCCTACACACAGGGCC
Source organism: Himantopus leucocephalus (assembly GCA_003993805.1). Classification (NCBI taxonomy): domain Eukaryota; kingdom Metazoa; phylum Chordata; class Aves; order Charadriiformes; family Recurvirostridae; genus Himantopus; species Himantopus leucocephalus. The sequence goes on along the minus strand of RSEF01000008.1, from coordinate 25,761,659 downwards.
AAAGTGGGCTAATCTGGGTTGGTGAGATAACACACTGCAAGCAATGAAAACAAACCCTTGGTTTTTGGAGACACTGACTTTTTATGATGAGTATATAAGAAAAGGGCATCAAGGTTTGTAGGAGGCCAGACACTCAGAGAGGTTTGGGCTTATTCCTGTCTCTCATTATGATCCTATACTGTGGTTCTTTGTAGACTGCTGTGAAGATGGAAAGCTACACCCAGTGATCATTTTTAATTAAGAATAGTTGCTATTATTTAGCATAGTGACATGGACAGCGTATCAAGGGAATTTCTAACTTTGTAAGATAGACAGAATTGATGACAAAAGTCATTCTTGAAAGCTAATTGTTTCAAGCATATCCAAAATTGTGCTTGCTTTGCCGGTGCTATTAATCAGAGGGTGGAAGCTAGTCAAGCAGGAAGCACTGGGTATAGCGTGCTGAGCTTCAGGGGCAGATTTGTTAGCTCACATTGGTTTTGCTGAAGTTTTGGGCAGGGACTGAAGTAGAGCATGAGGTTTCACTCTGTTCAGAAGCAGCTGTCATCAGTATCACAGAGACAAGGGTCCAGTCCTGAGACACGGGCTTTGCCAGGTCCCCTTCCTGTTTGTCCTAGACTTGTCCTCTGAGGGTCCATGGCATACTCCAGAGGGACTTGAATAGGGGGCACCCTACCTGGCGCCTGGATAACAGGCTGCTCTTGTGCAGAAGGTGGCGTTCCTGTTGGTCACTTTATACTGATGGTAATTTACGAGGGAATCACTACAGGGTATTTCTCATTGCTATGAGTTCAGTCCTACCAAGGCATGAGGTGGGGCTGTCAGGGGCTTATTGGCTGATCCTGGTGAACCACTCGGCTTTCACAGTGAGGTGTTGCAATGTGCTGAGTAATTGTGCTCTTACTGGCTGCATTTCCTTTGCACGTTTCTGGTTCTGACACACTGCTGGGTGTCAGGATGAGACCTCCATGCACTCTGTTCTGTTGCATCTGGTCAACTTTGCAGGCTGTGGTGTGCGCCACTGGAATACGCAAGGTAGTTTTGTGCCTGTAAGCAGTCATGGTGCTTTCTATGTGATCGTGTGACTGAAGTTATCCTTCTGTGTTACCATCTACAAGTAAAAATTCAGCTATCATTTCCACACTGAATCTTGTTACCTACTCCAAAGTTTGTCCCTTTCCATCCTCCCATTGCTTTAAAATGTCAGAAGTCATTCCCACCAGAGAGGCTGCTGCTGTACTGGGACACTTTTAGTCTTGTGAGCCAACACCTCTCCATCTTCTTGTGTTTATATCTATTACAATCTTTTTTTGTATGTAAGTTTTAAGTTCTCTGTAACAGTTCCGTGTTTCTGCCATGCTTAGGAAAAAAGGATCCATATTTATGAATAGAGGTTATAGGGTGTAAAATAATAATAATAAAAACCACGATACTTAAAATTCTTGTAAGAATCTGGGCCATGCTAGTAGTCATGTCATAGGATGCAATTAAAATTAAGTTTATCTTTTTTTTCCTTGTTATGAGTAACACTGGAATATTTCTAGGAATAAAGTATAAGAAAAAAAGCGTGTCAATGAGGGGTTAAAAATATTGACTTTTGGTACTTATGATAGGAAGACTTTTCTTAGTTCTGCAGGCAGGCTCGTATCAACTTTGAATTCAATTTAGGGATTGAATTTAACATGCATAACCCACTGGGTTTGAAACTATAAAGGGACTTAAAAATGTACAACAGATAGGACCTCAGAAGTCTAAAGGATCCTTCACAAGATGAAAAGTATTTTATGTTGTTTGAGATACAGTAGTCTCTGAATTACACTTCAAAAAGCTTAACACATCCTTAAAATACATTTACAAGGGAAGATAATAATGTACAGTTTTAAATTTAGGCAGTGCATGTTCACCAATAAAGTTTCATCATCTTGAATAATTTAAGCTAGTGTGGATATTATCACTGAACTTAAAGAGAAAACTGAAAAATGTGGAGACCCCTGCTTAGTGCTGATGACTGTGTAATACTGTGAATGGTTGTAAATTCTTTGGGGAATCCACTGATGCATTCTTCTTGTATATTTATAAGAAAACTGTGGCATTAAAGTTTCATTTTCTTCTGTTTTAAACCTAAGCAAAAACAGGAGTATAAAAGCCATCGAAGAATGCAGAAGTATTACTAATGTTTCAGAAAATGGAATTATTAACCATAACACAATAATGCTCAAGGCCTGCTAGATGTTGCCTACTGATCAGCCCGCCTTGAAATTATGTTTATTTGCTTAAGTGAGTTTTTGGTTTATATTCTGTGAAAACATTTTTTTTTTCCTGAGCGTGAACCCAAAATTGCTTAGTCTGTGTCCTTTTCCCGCGGATGCGATACCATAGCAGCAGCAGCAGAAGCACACACAGTTGCTAGCTAGGTAGCTTATTATTATGGTCACACTCCAGCACACAGCATACTTGTTGGAAGTTTCCAGAAATATTGCACTGCAGTCATTTTCCTTGCCGTTATGCTAATGGAATCAGGAAAATCAATTGTCCTTAAGGAACAGGGGAATGAGATGTGCTGTAAATGCCACAGGATGAGTGATTGGTTGATTGCAGGGATGGTGATTCAAACGCGCCTCATCTCTACATTATCCTGATGAATTTTTATGGCCCTGCCTTTTTTTCTTCTATAGCTGTGGAGGAAGGTTTATGGCTTGCAGCTTTTTAGTTGATTGAATGCAGCTGGCATTGTTGCAGTGCAGAACAAATAGGTACTTTTTCTTTACAGCCTTAAAAGTAGATTGAAGAAATTGCACACCAACATTTTTGCAACAAAAGCATTCTTAAAAATGCAGATATTTTATGAAATTACTTTGCTCTCCTTCTCTACTGTCAGTAATCTTTCTATCAGAATAAAGGACAAAAATTGCTTGAGATTCTAGAGGAACATAGCTCCAATTTTTTATTCTTATCACAAAGAAAGCTAACTAAGGAGTTTCATTAGTATTCATTTTAGCCCAATGTAATTTTCTCCTTCCTAGTAACAAAAAAAGAAAAAAACCTATGCCGGTAACACCACTGAACCAAAGAAGGTCATCCTAAGTATATCAGCATTTTCTGTAACTCTTTCAGATTGTATTCACAAGGTAGTAAAGATAACTGCTTCAGCTCAAGTTATAATAGTTCTAGTTACAGAATATAGAACACTATATAATATAAAGGGTCTTATTTGACTGAATAAAACAACACCCATGATCAGCTCTGAGTGCTGAGCTGCTGACAGCTAAAACCAAACACGGAAGAGCATTCTATTTATGTCCAATTAATTTGCTGATAATCTATTCTTCCACTATACAGTTTCCACATTACAGACAATGTTCATGTTATGTAGGGAACCTTTTTATGAATTGCCTTTTTCAGAGTTGGGAACAGCTTGTTTTCCCCTTTGAATTAGCAATCTTTAAGAGGCATTAAAACTTGGGGTTATGGTATTTTCTTACAGAGTTACGTGGTTACGCTGTCATGACTTTTTGAATATTTTTTCCATTGCATTTTGCACGTATTTAGTATTTTATAATAGCTATGCACTGTGACATCCTTCTGACACTGCCATGCCCGTGCATTTCTAGCCTGATTTATGACGACTTCGTTATTCTTGGGTTGCTCTTAAATAGTGCCTTCCAGCCACATGGTAACTTGGTAATAGTTACAGGAATCCATGAGAATTTAAGATGAGCTCAAAATGTTATTTCCATCCGTGCCTAGATCTGGTGATGGTATCTGTAGGTGAAAGAGTGCTCTATTGTTTTAAATACAGAAGGCCTGATTCACCACTGTGTTTAATCTCATATAATAAATTGCATCTGTGCCAAGCGGGTGCAAAATACCACCGCTGATGTGATTGGGGAATTGTGATTTGATCGCATTTTGCACCTAGTTTGCACAGGTGTTAATATCAGCATGACTGTAAGGAAATGAGGAACACTAAAATTAAAAGAAATCCCTCTGTATGGAAAATTAAATTCAAATGTATGGTATTATAAGGTTTCACTTTTATATGCGCAACATTGAAATCATAGAATGCCTCTAAGATTTGAATCAAAATCATGTTGAACAAAATACCAATGTTCTAAAGAAGCATTTATGTGTAACAGATTATAGTACACACCCCGAGTAAATGTAGGCTTAAGTAGGACATAAGTAACACGCAGTTCTTGTCCTGTGAATTTCACCTACTGACAACATTATAACGAGAAACAGAGGTGCCAGATCATACGGCTTACCTTAACAGAGGAAATGAAATATGATTTTTTTAGCATTGCGATGACTCTGTTCACAGATGTCATGGATATTGATGACACTGTCTTTTAGTTTTTGCTGCCAGGTTACTGGAAGCAATTTTATTTTTATTCTTTTAATCCTGTTACCTTTGTTATCAACACTTCCCTACAAAATCTTCACTTGTGTTTTCTTCTCGTTTCAGATACATAACCAGATAAAATTATTGTGAATTGCAAATAACCATTATTGGAAATATATACTTTCCTGGTTTATTGTCTGTCAGATAGATTTGCTAGAATTTAATTTTATATACATAATATTGTTCTTTCCAGTGTTGTGGTTTCGCAATGAAGCAATTTCCTCAAAATAATTTATTGGTAATTCATTAATGTGAAATGGTAATGACTTTCTCGGCTTATTTGTTAGTGATGTTTCTTTTTTAATCTGAAGCACATAAATGTAGTTTCATTAACACATTTATAGTTAAAATTGCAAAAGTTATTTGTGTTCTTTTTGGCTGTAACGGATTTGATGTGATCTGTGTCAGCCACAAGGAAGCAGAAGAGCAATAGCTGCGTCACGAGGGTTCGCCAGAACAGATTCATGTCTTCTGAAGTGTGTGTGGATTCCAAGGCGGCTTACATTCATAATGCTTTAAGAATGGCTTATTATCATAGTTACACAGGCAGTGAGCCAGAGTCAGCTTTCTCGGACTAATATAAATGGTCTTTCTTGTTTATGTTTTGGTCAACCATCTAAGGGGATGCAAGGAAGTAGAAAGAAACCATTTTGAATGTTAATGAATAAGAGAAAATCACCACTTATCAGATTACAAAGCCTGTGCTCATTCTGGTGAGCAGGAACCAGAAGATGTTCCTATGTCTGCTTAGGCAGTAGATAGATATTCCCGGAGGAAGTAAGAGGGCTCTAGCAGTCCTGTCTCCTGTGGATGTTTGCATTCTCAGTGCATTTATTTACATTTGGGTTGTTTGTGCCGTATTACGCCTGATTGAACCAAAGTCTTTTGGAGAGCAAAGCGCTTTTATTTTGACATTTTCACATGGAAGTCAGCCATCACCCTATAAGGAGAGTAAGCAAGATTTATGATGGGAATATTGATTTCCTTTATACTCTTTTATAAAATACATCTAAGCACAACAGATAAGCTAGACCTCTTTGTTTGCTCCTTCTTGCCTGATGTCAGGACTTGCTGGAAATGCCTTGATGTTTTAAATCATAATGCAGTGAGGAAGGCAATTTGGTATCATCTATACATCTTTACATGTGTATTTAAAAACCTTATAGGGTGAGAGCTTTAGCAAGACTGAACAGAACTTCCAGCCTGCACGAAGCAGGAGATGCCTTTCCAGCGGCCCTGTGGTACCTTTCTCTAGTCACTCACTGCACCAACTCTGTCGTCTGCCCTTAACATGCTGTCTAGGCCAGGGCAGGTGTCTCCAGCGAAGGGAAAGTTGTGTACGCTCCTCTGCTCCAGTGCTGGGAGAATGGCCAGATGTAGGGTTTTGAGGACGTGTTTATACCTCTCTACTTCTGCATGTGCCATGAGGAAGCTGGACCAAGGATGAAGCTCTCAGCTGTTGTTACCAGACCTATACCCTATCAAGGTGTAGCTGATCTGAACACAACACTTGGGCTTCTTTGCCCAAATGCTTTATGTACATGGTTTTATGTGAAGTATTAGCAATGGTCACACTGAATCCGAGAGTCATGCCTGGCTCCTGCTAATGCGATTGACAAATATATCTTTGCAATGAGAACACAATCACCCCAACAGCTCAAGGTAAATAAATTAAATCTTTCCAGGTTTTGAGTCCTGGTAATTCTGTTCCTTCACCTTTTGCTTCATTTATTACGGGGCTGATTTTTTCCCGGGTTAAGTTCTTTGAGATAGAAACAACATGGACGCAAAGTCAAATAATGATGTTAATAATATGGTGACTTTTTGCCATTTGCCAATTTGCAAAAACTTGCTGAACACATCTAAGATAGCTAGTATTAATAATGCACAAAAACCACATTTTCTCCTCCTCTCTTTGGATCTCTCCTTATTACACATATGGCTTGACCTTAAAAAAAGAATGAGTAATTTTTTCTTGGAATAGAAAATCTTTCTACACTGGGTTTAAACTGAAAATAGAACCTGGCTCAAAAACCAGAAACTGAAATTCATGATTGTTTCAAATGTGTATGTATCTCAGAGTGCTATGTGCCTTACTATTCCTTATTGGAAACCATCAACAAAACACAGAAATGTCAGTTAACCTCGAATTAAATTAATTTGGGAACCTAAGTACCTCCTTTTGTGACTCTCCTTAGTTAACATGTGTACTATGAATAGAAAAATAACAAACCCGGGAGAATCTGATTACTATAAAGTAATCCCACTAGGGGGTGCAACAGAGTAAATTATTTCTTGCATGAAAATGTGTTAAACTTGTTGAGAATCAGAATTATTCCTTGTAACTGAGCCAGCTCCAAGAGTGACTGAAGCTCAAAATGGGAAGTATTGTCTGCCTGCTACTCCTCGGTCATGAAGGCTAAGACATCAAGGCAATTCTTTTAGTAACTAGGCACTACCTGAAGTAGTGAGCTTTATTATGAATTGTTCACTTACGGCCTTTCTAGAGAAGACTGTGTTCTGTGCGACAGGGGGAAGACAGAATTATCCATGTTTGCTTTGGCATTAGAGATGTATATAGTTTTAAGATGGAAATATCGGTTATGTATATTTTTCTGAAACAGACACAGCTCTTCTAGACTTTTTTTTTAATTTGGAGATGCTATGAGTGGCAAACATATCAAGTAAGAACCATTTGATGTTTCAGTTTCTTCCTGTTCTGTTTTTATCATGCTTAATTTCCATGCTATGCTTTGATGCTCTGCGCCCATTTTTTAGCTGTAAAGGTGGATTTCACATATTGTGTGTATTCCAACAGAGAAAGAAAGATTTACTGGTATCCCATGGAAAAAAGATTAAAAAATTAAAAAATCCAAATATAATTATGCAGTGGCATTCTATTTTAATGAAAGTTACAGATGGATACAGCTTCTGCTATCCAATAACAGCTGATGTGCAGCCAAGGTGTATACTGTACAAACATGCTAACAGTGCTGAGCCATTTCTGTAAAAATTAGCTTTTTTCCTGCAGCAGTTATCTGTAGAGTTAGTCTTTCTATTTTTCCTTTTGTTATTATTCGGTGCCTAGAGAACGCCAGTCTCATAACTACATCAGGGTTCATATACAATTCAGCCAATATTTTCTGTTCATTTGTTGAACAGAGCTATTAGGAAAACAGTGCATTAAAAATGCAAAAAAATCCCTCAAAAAGCTATTTATAAGTAAAGTGACTTCCAATTGCTTGCCGGATTTACAAAATTATTGACTCTTCTTAATGGTGCAGCGTCAGTCCAAGCCAGGTATTTTGGCTGCATGGGTGCTGCCAAGGTTCCTTGGTCAAGGGCTGCAAAGGGGTCCTGTGTGGAAAAGAGCAGTTCTTGCAAGTCTTTCTAAATACAAATATTTAATGAGAGATTGGGCAGATATTGGGCATTATTGTAATACAATAATGGATTGATGCGTGTATGTGCATGTTTATGTGTGTATATACGAATAACAGTTTCTGAACCTCTAGCTTTATACGCTGTCAGAGAAAAGATAAGTTGAAATAACATAAGGGTCTGGCGTAAATTGAAGAAATGCGGGAAATTCAGTTAAAGGCTGAAATGTCATCTTCAATTCACCCCTGCTGTACTTAGTTATTGGAGCACACTTGGTACATAAGGTCACCCACTGTTCAGAGTCTCGTCTAAGAGAAGGCACTATTATCTGTGATGTGCAGGTACAAGAGGATAAGTGAAAGATGATGTTTCATCCTAACTTTGGAGTTTTCCTGATTTCATGCAGTTTAAATGAGTCTTTTAATGTAACTTTAGCGGGTTTGTCCTGTAACTGAGTCTCCCTTTTGGATTTTGTTTGTTTATATGAGTTTGCAAACTTTTTATTTTGTGCGTTTATTACATCCATGTATTTATGAGTCTGGGTTATCAGGGTCATTCTGATGACTGGCCCTAAGTGCTACAGAGGGGCCATTCTTTCCCTGAAGTACTTTAATGAAGATTAGGAATAACCATGGGCTAGTGTTAAACATGCAGCTGGGGTTTCACTGTCATTTGAGCGGGTATTTATTACATTTTTAGAGGGATTCCTTTATCGCGCTGGGCTCAATCAATGCAGTGTTAGCTTCTCTGGTGTTCAGCCTGTGAAAACTCCTTGCAGTCCAATCTGTTCAGCGGCTGCAAAGCCAAGCATGATGTAGTCCAGAGGGAGATCTTCTTTCATCCACAACTGCATAATGTCTGGTTGGGCCAAGGCCTTCTGACAGCATTCTTAAGAGTGGAGTTGCCGGGATCAGTTAAGGTGCTTGGAGATCCTGGTTTCACCCTGTACCTTCACGCTGGGATATACAAAATCCTTCCTGATTGTATCAGAGAAGACTTTAAAGAATCTTTGTCCTATGATTCTGGAGGCTCTGAGTAATGGGCAGTTCTGCTTTAAAGGCCAGATGGGGGTGGCTGACCTTGTTTCCCTTAATCAATGAGAAAGGAAAGGCCAGTGGCTGGGATAAATGCCTTGCCCTTGCTTACAGCAGAAATGATCCAAGAAGCCAGGAGCAGCAGTAGAAAGCCCAGCACTTCATATGTGCATACAGAACATCTGTGCTCAACACTAGGACTTTTAAATAATGTCTGCTTTATCATTTATCAATTTCACACTTGATAATTAGTTTACCTTTTCATTTCTGTTTTAAGAAAGCCTGGCCTCCCACGTTCCTGGCGGCTTTTGTTCATTCATGCCCTTCCCTGCCCTCTCCCCCATTACTGTCCTTCAGTTAGAGTGAAGTCAAGGAGGCAGGTTTGGTGTGCCACATAACTGAGTAGCTAGAAGAGTGTAAGATCAATGAGACACAACCTTTTTTCCTTCATAATGTTCATTTTGAGGCCCTACTCCCTCTTAAGCTTTGCTAGTTCAGCTGCATGTGGGCTGTGCAAAACAGGGACAGAAGCAAAACAAACCCAAACAAATAATGTAATTACCATTTTCCCATACTGGTCACAGGTTATGCTTACAACACAAAATTAACACCTCTGCTCTGTAATAGAAAAAGGGATCTAGTAGGCTTGTCATTTCTGCATGTTGTGGTAGAGCCAGAGAGTGATTTCAGGGGAAGGGACAGAAATCTATGATCTTGAACTACCTGGTATTCTGAGTTTTCAAGCGACTATTCCTTCAGATGGCATATTGCTGTGCAGCTATCATGGTCAGGGCTAAAAAAAATCAGTTTGAAAGCTCTTCCAGCTTTTGGCACCTAAATCCTTTGGCATGTGGATTCATTTAGAATAGATTGACAGTCAGATCAGCAGACCCAATATGTGCTTCATTAAGTGTTTGACAAAGACATGTTAGGCAGTAATCAGTGCATGAGACTGTTGGTGTTTTCTTAGTAGTAGTACAGTGTGGTACATGATGCAGTGTTACTGGGCATCCCAAAAGGTTAACATCTGTCATCAGAATTACTAAACAGAATATCCTGCTGTAGGTATTGGAAAGGCAGCTGCATTATCTCAGATGTGGCCGTGCAGGTATAAGCTTACTTTTTAGCAGAGATCTTTGAAACAGAATGGTATGGCATGGAGCCAGTACGTTTGATTTTTTGTAGAACTATATTCCTTTTATAGTAATGGTGCTCTGTAGTTATGTAGAAGGTGAACACAAGTATCGTGGGTCATATTTCAAATTGCGTTGCTTGTCCATGAGAAAATTTTTCTTTATGCAAATACCTATTGATGTCATTGGGAGCTTGTTTGCATGTGGTCTGCTTACGTACCCTTGGGATTTGACCTTTCTGCATCAGTCGCCACTGAAACGTAAGCGTCTCCAGAAGAGTGTATGACAAGCTCCTCTGGAATATCTCATGTCACAGTGGAAATGCAGAAGGATTCAAAGGAGTGGCTTGAGAGCAGTCCTGCAGAAAGGGATCTGGGGGTGCTGGTTGAGAGCAGGCTCAATATGAGTCAGCAGCGTGCCCTGGCAGCCAAGAGGGCAAACTGCATCCTGGGGTGCATAAAGCACTGTATAACCAGCCGGTCAAAACAGGTGATTATCCCGCTGTATTCAGCGTTGGTGCAGCCTCACCTTAAGTACTATGTGCAGTTCTGGGCTCCACAATTTAAGAAGGATGTTAAGGTCCTTGAAAGTGTCCAGAGAAGGGCAACAAAGCTGGTGGGGCTGGAAAGAATGTCCTATGAGAAGCAGCTAAGGACTTTAGGCTTGTTTAGTTTGGAGAAGAGGAGGCTGAGGGGCAACCTTATTGCTCTCTACAGCTTCCTGAGGAGGGCAAGTGGAGAGGGAGGTGCTGATCTCATCTCCCTGGTATCCACTGATAGGGCGTATGGGAATGGTTCAAAGCTGCACCAGGGGAGGTTCAGACTGGACATAAGGAAGCGTTTCTTTACCAAGAGGGTGGTCAAACACTGGAACAGGCTTCCTAAAGAGGTGGTCAATGCCCCAAGCCTGTCGGTGTTTAAGAGGCATATGGACAATGCCCTTAATAACATGCTTTCACTTGTGGTCAGCCCTAAATTGGTCAGGTGGTTGGACTAGGTGATTGTTGTAGGTCCCTTCCAATGGAAATTCTATTCTATTCTATTCTATTCTATTCTATTCTATTCTATTCTATTCTATTCTATTCTATTCTATTCTATTCTGTTCTGTTCTATTCTATTCTATTCTATTCTATTCTATTCTATTCTATTCTATTCTATCTTTTAGTGGGTAGGCAAATCCCACCCTAACCAGAGACAGACAAATATTGTCCACCTTCGCTGGTAACTAAGAATAGCCACATTTGGAAAACAATGTCTGGGCAAGTGTTTTTTCAGGAATTTTTAATGAAATAAAAAGATCGGAAGAGGTTGAATTTTGACAATATGTGAGTTGTACGGGCTATATATATAGATCTGCTGGGACATTATTTGTGCAGGATAGCCACTTGTAGCTATGACCTTGGCTTTGGGGGACGTGGCTGTAACACTCCCAGGCAGGGTGTTCATCTCGTAAGGAAGTAAGTCTGAACTAGATATTTAGTGAAGTATTCTGTAAACACTCTAAATACATTTTGGTAAAGTGGGTGCATTGATAGGGCACTGTCTAGATAGTGTCATCTGTGATCCATTTCTGTACTGAAACTGCACATAGTATCACTGAAGGACAGGGAAGGGCTATTTGTTAGACATGTAGTATCTAAGGAAACATTGCAGTTTTGAAGTTCGGTGCCTTGTACTGCCTATGATTTGTAGGACAAAGCCAAGGCACAGATGGAAGATAGACTTGCAGAAAAATTTTCAGGATGGAAAAGCCAGCTTTGTCTTGAATAAACTGCACGAAATGCTTTTTCCTTTGAGATAAAGTCTGGGACCAAACGGCTACTTTGCATATCTGAGAACTCCTACTTTACTTACAATGCAAAATTCTAATATTATTTAGGATTATTATTATTAGACTTTTTTTAAAAATAAAGACTACTATAAGATTTTTGTAGGTAAAGAACTCAGCTGTAGTAATTGGCAGTGGAGGCTCTTCATTAATTAGCAGATTTTTTTTTTTTTTAATTCTTATGTTCCTAAGTATAGTATCAATTTTCAGGGAACACATGGCAATCACTTGTATGTTGACATTTCCTAGAAAAATCAGTTGGATACAGTGTAAAAGGAACACTGTCTAATATGCAGAAAATTATTTGTGATTCTCTAAAATTTTAGCTCGTTCTCCTATTGCCCAATCTTTTGTCCTGCTTTTTTATTTTCCTTAAAAAACACTATTTAAAATACCCTTATGGTGCAGTGTTTATGGGATCTGCGACAGTATAGAATACAAATTTGCCCATTGTGGCCATTTTTTGTAGTTCCTCCTGGGAGAGTGGCAGATGATTTGTTATCTCCACTGTGCAAAGTTTCTGGGTAAGACATGTGGCTGAGGTTCCTGACACGTTTGTAACAAGTGAAGAGAACCTCATGGCACACCTGCGTGCACACAATTGTGTGAAGAGATGCTCAATAGTATCTAAATATCAAATCGGTCTGCCAGAAGTGCAGCATGAATTGGCAGGTTGAGATAAGGAGAGGATGATTACATAGCTGGATGGGAACACACTGATTGACTTAGGAAAGCTGGCTTAGTTCAGGAAAATAATTGGCAGGTGTTTTGCCCTGTTTGCTGACTTGAGCAATGTAAGAAATGTTGAGAGCTTGTGAGATACCTATAAGAAATCTCTGTGTCACAGACTGCATGACTAGAGCTCAATTCAAAGATAAATAAGAAAATGGCTCAGATAGAAGAGCCTGTACAAGTTAAGGGCCTGTTAAGGAAGAAAAGTAGTTCACGATGGGAGGAAGAAACTGAAGAAGGAAACACCGAGGCTGTGCTCGAGTATACAAAGATGAAAGCTGATGAAATGCCACATGTGAACATTTGCAGGGAGACTGAAGGAAGCCCCATTCAGTCAGGAGTGGCAAGAAGGCTTTGTTCAGTGCCAAGTTCACTTGTTGAAAACCTGTGCTATGGGAAAATGAATATGAAGAAGAGATAAAGAGATGTTTTGGCCTTGTAATGACAATATGCACATTTTAATTGTTTGACAAATCGCATGTAAATCAAGAGCAGTGAAAGGGATGTAGGCTCAGTTTCAAAAATTATCTGCGTCTGCAAATTAGGTCTTCACATCCAAAAATAGAAATCTAAGACAGAGCCCATCGAAGTCAGTGCACAGGCTGTCAGGCCCATCATTCCATTTGGAACGCCTTTGAAAATGGGAAAATTATGGTAGGGAAGCAATAAAGAGCTCAGTTATCCTCTGCCTTTCACTTTGTCTTGTTGCCTACACAGATGCAGAATGCCAAATTTCTGCTGTTTCTCTGGTGGTGCCTTGTGTGGGTACACCCGCCGCTTCCTTTTGCTCAGGAGACCGTGGGACAGAGGACAATTAGGCCCATGGCTGCTTTGGGGGTGTGCTGTGCACAGAGGATGTCATGTAGCAAACAGGGATGTGTGTCAGTAAAAGGCAGTGTCTGGCGCTCTGTAGAGCTGAGTGTTGTAGCAGAGAAGACCTCGTCAAATCAAGGATTTTGTTAAGCAAGAATGTTAAGTGAGCCAAAAGCTACAAGAACGTTGCTGTGGGCCCCATCTGGGAAAATGCCACAGATGAGATATTGTGGGAGTATGTAAGAGGATAAGCGGTAGGAAAAATGATATCTCAACATATATAAATCCTCAAAAATACATGAGGGTATAAAGTCTTAATATTAATTTCAGTGATATTCAGGGATTTTTTTTAAAGTGGTACCTCTAGGGGCTGAAGTAAATAGTCCCCCTTAGTATAAACGTTTGATTGAATTCCCAGTGTGCCAAAGTCATTGGGTATCACTAGTAGTCTGGAGTTACATGAACCGAGATAATGATTAGTGTAATCAAATCCAGACCAGTGCTTCAAGGCACAAGCTGATCATCTGTGGACATCAGGAAGGAAATCTTCCAACCCTGGGCAGGTTTGCTTAGTGGGTGACGTACATCACACAAAGTGTTTTGTTTCCTTTTTCATTTCTTTTACAAATCACTCAGGGGTGACTACAAAGTCATGGATTTATCTGTCGAGGGGAGTCATTACACACAATCATCGGGAGATCTTGCTAAAGAAAAATTAGTGTAAAAAGATGAGAAATATCTCATCTGTGTTAGTCTCCTAAAACCTAACTAAGGGCAACATATATCCTTGGTCAAGTGAGTAGGGATGCACTAGAACCTTACACCTCTGCATGAAGTATTTGTACACCAACATCTGGGCCTAACACGGGCTGTTCAGACCAACCTCAGAGAACTAGAAGGGACCTTGGCTGAAACTTCTTACCAGTTTGTGCTGTTGGACAGTAACCAGGAGCTTAAATTCGTGTAGGCCAGAAACAAAGAAATATTCAGGGAAAACAGGGGAGGAACTTCAGCTGTGTTTGGACAGCAATTTTTAATGAATACAGTAATTGTATTAACTTGGTCAGGGGAACTAGACCATGGTGCATCACCTGCACTGTAGTGACTTTTCCTGTTGCTCATGAAGGGCAGTCCCACTGGAGCTGGCCAGGCAGCATGGAGCCACTCTGTGCACTAAAAGCAGCCATGCAGGGAGGTAGTAGATCGTGGCCAGCTAATGCATGTTCACATCGAGCCTTCCTTTCTACTGATTTTCTCACAGGGCAAAACCTTGGAAGCTAGTCTTCAAAATGCTGTAGACAGCTCAAGATGCTGACCCAACATGAGAGGTATTTCCTCAGGGTATCATAAAGGAAAAAATAAAACCCTCTTTGAAAGCCTTGGCAAAGAGAAGGAGAAAGATCTGAGAGAAATGTATTTCGAACAGAGCCCTTAATTTTACACTGGAGTGTCACGTACATAATCCAGAAGGACATCTCTTCTACCCAAAAGAACTTCACATTCCTCGTATTTTAAAGTCACATTCTTAGGTGGGTTATTTACAGCCTTTGCCTCCATGAATGACATTACTGATAAATTCGATAGCCACTGCCGGTAAGGATATGTGTAAGTTAAGAGAAACATTTTACATTGAGCCGTGAAAATCTTTAATATGAAACCTCCCCTCCCCGCCCCCTTTTTTTTCTTAAACCAGAGGTACAAAATTCCTCAGGCACAGGCCTTCACTGGAAATTTTCCAGCCTGAGCCTCATTATATGGACCATTACTGCATTACTGTAAAATCTCCTATTGATTTTAGCCATTGTGATCTGCTGGGAAAAATACCCTGTTCAAGGTTTTATTCACAGCTGTAACCTCCGAGCAGACCGGAAAAGGACACAGAGCCAGTGAAGAGCACAGATCATTCACCTAAAATGATCCCATTAGCGCACCCGCACCAGGCGGGTGGATGGCTACGTTTCTATCCTAGAGCGCCTTTGAGGCAGGAGGGAGGGGGTTTATAATGCGCATCCCTGAGCCAGCTGGGGATCCGCGTTCCAGGAGAGCCGCAGCTTGCTAACACAAGAGGATTGGTGTTCTGGCTATTCTGAAATGAGTGTCAGGAAGCGGATACATTTTAAAAAGTGACTTGCGCTCTTTCCTGAGCCTGTAATGAGAGCAATCAGAAAAGCAAGATGACTCGTCAGAAAACATGAACTGCTAGATACTGAAGGAACAAATCTAAGCCTTGCATTTATTAATCTCAGTTACATGAGATAGACTAATGGATTAAATGCATTTGTAATGTAGATGCCAGTTAAGTTTTTCACTCACTCTGAAGATGATAGGAAGTTTTCCAAATCTCCCTTGCTTAAATGTACATTTAGACCAAAAATAACATTGCAGAGGGTATGAAATGATGGATTTGGGACAGATGTGTGTTTGTGTATCATGTCTCAATATGCAGATGCTGAAGAGTTTGTCAGCAGTGAAACCTATGGAACAGAGAGTAGAAAAGACTACCCTCACCACTCTAATGTATAGACTGAAGGAGAGGGATGTTGCATCTGCCTGGCTATGGAATCAGCTCTCAGCAAGTGCTTTTCTCAAGGAGTTTTGGTGCCTGGTTCACAGATTGTAAGTGTCACAGAGCACACATCACAAAGCCATGCATTATGAATGTGTCTGTCTTTTAACTTGAGGCGCAGGAGGAGTACAAAGATAAATTAGGTCCTCCCTAAATGAAGGAATGGATGACTTTCTAAGGTCATACAAGACAAATCTCAGGCATGCAAAACACAGGCACAACCTCTGGTGAAAGGCATATGGCCTTGGTCTCTGCACTGGCTCATCTGGAGTTACATTGCAGACCTTTCTGCAGTTTTGACTGCAAAGATTATATATTGGGAAGAAGCGGGGCTCTTGCTCTTCTGATATATGTGCTAATGCTCCTGAATGAGTCCAGAATCCAAGACCCACCTGACAGCTGCCTTTTGCTAATGCAGCCTTAGTGTCAGTGCATTGATGATTGAAACTACTAGTCGGAGCAGATCTGGGAGCAAAGGTGTGAGGAGTACTAATATATCTGCAGAAAACAGCAGTTAATTAGCTGACTGTGATTTCTGCAACTTCTGGTTGTTCTTAACCTGTAGCAGCCTTATGAGACTTCCTCTTATTAAGGGCTGACAAGGCCATCACCCTTGTAGGTATTTAGATGCCTTGACTTCTGTGGGAGTTAGGTGGCTCCACACTTTTGAGGCTCTGAGTCATAGTCCTTCAATTAATGGATTTCAGCTGCAAAACTTGTAGTCAGTTGTGAATCAGATGGCTATGTTGGTATTGGTTATAAATGAAACACCTCATCTTGGTAAAAAGCAATGTTTTTCTTCATGCTTAGTACCTCTAAAATCTCCCCGTGGCTTGTTCCATTCCCCTTTAAGTTATTTCTTCTGTACTGCAGGGACTGTCACATGCAGAAACATCCCTGCTTCTATTAGTGGTGATGACGAATAATTAAGGCTGTAGCACAGTGTGACACCATTTTTGTGGAATTTTCTAGAAAGTCTAGGAAAATGGTGAAATATATTCTTAGGCTCAGAACACAGCCTAGAAACTGGGTAACCTCTGAGATATCAAAAGCATTTACCTTTGCTTAAAGTCTAGATAAGATATCAGTTTTAATAAGGTACTTACAGACCTAAAATGAAAGTAACATTACTGTGGTTGTTGGCTTTTGTTTAAATCTCTGTGGAATCACTCAGATGCTGAAAGATTCCCTTATAGTAAAGGACATTTCAGACATCGTTTTGGTTTTTGAAAACCTGAAAGTGGTATTGACTGGAACTTGTGTACAAACAAAGGTGAACCTGTCTAATCAGCTCCCTTTTCAAACCAAAGGAAAAACAAAAAGAAGACAGCTAATAAGTTAATACTTCATTTTTAAGATCAGCATGTTATGCGTAACTGATTTGATGTAAAATAAGTATGTCATTTAACTTGAAATACTTCTCTTTCCTTTTCGGTGGCAGGTTCACCATTTGTAGAACAGGGACTATAAACTTGGAGATGTTTTTTGTTCTGTGCTTGTATGGCAAAAATGCAATGTAGTGTTAATCCATGATTAAGGCTGTTATGTATGATGATAATATAAACAACAACATTAATCTATTCCTCCTAGAGGACCGAGTACACAATACAGTGGGTATCACTACATGCTCTATCATGTTAACAGAAGTAAGAAGGCAACTTTTCATTCCCAAATTTTAGTGAAGCTGTTTTTAAAGCAGAAGTAAACACAGATGTAAGGTTTTCCTTGTAACCACAGGGTTTACTTATACACCAGGAAACTTGTTGATGTTCAATATTTGTTCAAAAGCCTTCAGTAGTAATTTCTACCAGATAAAGCCACACAATTCACAAGGAGCAAAACTGAACTCAGCCAAAAGACTATTAAAGACTCTATTCTGTGTTTCTGCTTTCTATGGGTAACAGCAAATGTCAATGTGGATACACTGAGGAAACTCATCACTTGACACCAGAAAGAAGGGTGACTTGCCCCTTAATGGAAACCCTCTCCTTGCTACTGGGGAGTGGTTCAAGAAGTCACTGGACTTCATCTTGGTATTTCAAACACATTTACGTTTGCTCAAAAGCTCTGGTGGCGTGAGGAGGGAGGGCAGTTGCCACAAGCCGCCACACAATGCTGTATCTAACACGTTTGAAGGGGGTTGTAAGGTTTTGTTCTTTGGGCAAGGAAGACTAAAAATCCTTTGGCAGCAGAGGAGTTGAGGCTGGACTGTGTCATGTTTTCAGCTGGGATGGAGTTAACTTTCTTGCTAGCAGCTGATGTGGGGCTATGTTTTGGATTCGGGATGAGACCGGTGTTGATAGTGCACTGATGTTTTTGGTTGTTGTTAAGCAGTCAAGGCCTTTTCTGCTCCTTGTACCACTGTGCCAGTGAGTAGACTGGGAGTGCACAAGAAGCTGGGAGGGGACACAGCTGGGACAGCTGACCCTGACTGACCAAATAAATATTGCATGGCATATGACATCATGATCATTATATAAAGGTGGGGAAAGAAAAAGGAAGGGGGGACGTTCAGAGTTATGGCATTTGTCTTCCCAAGTAACTGTTATGCGTGATGGAGCCCTGCATTCCCGGAGGTGGATGAACACGTGCCTGCCAATGGGAAGCAGTGAATTAATTCCTTGTTTTGCTTTGCTTGTGTGCGTGGCTTTTGCTCTACCTATTAAACTGTCTTTATCTCAACCCACGAACTTTTTCCTCACTTTTACTGGTCCAGTTCTCACCCCTATCCAAACTGGGGGGAGTAAGCGAGCTGCTGAATGGTCCTAGTTGCTGGCTGGGGTTTAGCCATGACATGCAGTCTTATGAACAACTTACCAGGGCACAAGGTAGGATCAAAACAAAGTGACCTCAGGGGCCTGAGTGTAGACCTTGTTCCCCTGAATTGAGACTGTTTGCCACTGATAGCTCCTGCTGCCTGCTGACGCCACTGGGCCCCAGGCAAGAAGTATATTCATAAAAGAATGTAATTTGGATCTTGCAGTATATTCAAATATTTAACTCACTGCCTGTGCTGGTCAAAGTCACAGGCTTGGGCAAGGACTACTAGGAACTCCTCCTTGAAAACACTTTCATATAAAAACAGTGTAATATGAGTTCGCTCTTGTTGAGAACTTGAGTCTTGGCTATGCTTTTGGTTTGCGTGGATCTATTCAGAATCAAGAGTGGCCTTGAGCAGCCTTCCAGGGGCAGGGGATCCAAGCTGTAGTCAAGTTTTAAGCGAGCTAGGCAGTGTTATTTGTGAATAGATGTTGTTTTAAGCTTTTTTAAGCAGTTACAGGGAGTTCAAGGAAGGGTTAAGCTGTTTGCATACACATAGCTAGAGACAGGATTATGTAGTTCTTGAATGACTGGTTTGATCAGCAATGCTTTACTGTCATGTTCTTTTGCTTGTCTTTTCAGAGAGCAGAAAAAAATGCTTTCTAAACATTTGCTTAATATTTCTTACAACATTTTTTAACTTGGCCTTTTTTAGTATTTGAACTTAAAAAATGAGTGCACTGAACTATCATTTGGTTATAAACTTCACTGTATCACTTCACTACTATAAGAAAATACTGCCTACACATGAATACCAATTAGTCCACAGTTGTTTATAAAGTGCATAAAGGCTGGAGTAGGCTAATACATTTAACAAATAAATGAACCACAAGGCAACCTGGCAAATATGGGATAAAGAAAATATGACAGTTTAGTTTCTTTATAGAGGCATAAACCCCAACTCCCACCAAGATAACAATAAATAGTAAACTTCTCATTTTAATAAAAATGTGGTTTTGGAGAGATAAGAAAATATATGAATTTATGTTAATGTTGCTTGTAGCAGACACCACTATGAATATTAAGAAAGTACAGCTTATATTTTAATCACAACTGTAATTTACATTCACAAAATATTTTGTTCCCTATGGTCAATTAGAAGGGTAAAGATTTTACTTTAATTTTTCTAAATAAATAACTGAAATGAAATGTGTTTGTAAATTGCTATGCTGTTGATCTTCCTCTAGGAAGTATTACCATTTTCAGGTAATTTGCAGATTCTTGTCTGGAATGGTTATTTACACACTCTGACATTCCTCCTGTGTCTGGCCATGCCTTGATATCAGGGGAATATTTTAGATTACGACTATCCAGGTGCTCTGCTGAAGGTAGTACCTCTCACTCAAATCTTTCTTTCTAAAAGAACATTGCTGCTTCATGAAGGGCAGGAGGGAGATGGCGAAAACCTTATAAAACTTGATCTCTGAATCTTCACTGTATCTGCACAGAAATTTTTCTTGACAGGCAGTTTCTTGGCATTGACTGGCTGTCAGCAGGAGCAGCATATCTCCTGAAAATGTGAGAGTCCAGTTCCTCACATGGAGTAGAGGAGGCTGTAGTGAGACTTCTTGCATGGCATTTTATACAAACAGTTATGAATTCATTCTAAGCCTGTTTTTAGTCAAAACATGCTAGCATTGTAACGGGATGAACACAAAGATCCAGTTCAACTAAGTGTGGAGCTTCTTGTTGTTGAAGTGAACAGACTTCAACATGAAGTCTGTTAAGTCCTTGCTGATCAAATAATTGTTCTTTCTTGCAAGTAAATCCTGGTGAAGTTGGTTACTGGTCCAGAAGATGAAAGCCTGTACTCTCCTTAGCTTTGTGCCTATGATTCTAGAATCTTAGTTTGATTTTTCTTAGCGGGGGCGGNGTATCTTTTTAGGTTTGCTTCATCTTTTCCGATGTTTCTGACCCATTAAAACAAACTAAAATGAACATGCCAAGAATCACAAAATGTTCAACTGCAGACAAGAAAAATGTGCGCACCATATTTTTTGATTGTAAAGGCTGTGTGATTTAAACATGTGCTTAAGCACGTTGCTGAATTTTGACTTAAATATTTACTCATGCAGTAACTGAAATAACTTTTATAAATGGATCCTTTAATCACTCTACTGTAGGACCATTCTCTGCCCAGGCCAAAGAATATGTCATTATTTTATGCTATGATGGATTAAGATTTTGCCTTGTCCTATTTAAATGTCCCCTCGATAGGCTGTGAAGAGGAAGGAGATACGGTTATTTAATTACTGTTTTAAAGAAAAGAAGAGTCTTCTTTCTGGATATTTTGTTAAAGAGACTTAAATTTATAACTGTATTCTGACAATTCCTTCTATAGACCTGGGTGTCCCCGGGTGAGCTAGCCAGGGACATGCTGCTTTGGGATTAGTGCTAAGTCTGGGGTAGGAAATAGATGGTTCTTAGGGTACCTGGAAGCAGATTTAGGAGTTGAGGACAATAACATGTCAGACTTATGGAATAGGTCCCAAAAGGGACTAGGGTTCTTGGTGCTCAGTGTTTCACTACTTAAAATTCAGTTCTTAGCTTTGGGAATAGAATTCAAAAGTAAATGGCAGGTGCTTGAGTTTGTATGGAGGCTGAAGAGAGTTAAAACAACAAACATAGTAATGGGAGGGAACTTAAACTAGGCAATATGCAGTTCCAGTGGAAACATCCAAAACCCTGGCTTTTTTGTATTTAAGGAGCTCTTTGAGGTCTGCAGTCAGTTAACTCTCTGAACAAGGATCCAGAGACAGTAATACTTCCTACATTTAAAACGCACAAGGGGCATGGGAGGGAACAAGACAAAGCAACAAAAGGCTTGTGATGAGAATGTTCTCAGAATGAAGGAATTTAGGTTAAATTTTGCTGCAGCTGAGGAGACTCAAACATCCACCTCCAACCTTCAATGAGAATATTTTTCCAAAATTGGCTGTTTTTCAGTGGTAGCAAGGGGTACCTTCTACACCTCCAGTTGAAAGTGGGCCAATGTAAAGCTAATTGTGCAAGATTCATGGGGACAGAGAGAGAAGAAGCAAGAGGAAGTCTATGACCTAATGGCTAGAACTGAAAAACAGGGGTGTAAGGACAATATTAGTGTTTGAAAGGGTGGCTACAGACATATAACTCATTTGCCACTTGCCACGCAGATGCCTAAAGCCTTACACTGATGTAGTCAAATAAAATTCAGACAGTATCAGGGTATGATGATGCAATAAATGAAGTCATCCAGGCACAGTAGAGTTGTATTATTATAGTCATTAGTTTTCTGGACATCAAAAGAAACAACAGTGGAGCATAACTAAGGGGACTTTATTAACACAAATCTGAGAACATCTCCATAGGAGGACTATGCTCCAGAGTTCTCAACAACCCTAAATATGTAGCAAGTAAGTCAAACCTATGCTTTCTGTGTGCCAGGGGAAGTCCAAAAGTTCCTGACCTCGTTGCTGGAAGCAAGAACAAATAGGCACTGATTAGACTCAAGTTAAGTGTATTTCACCTGAGGGCTCATTAACTATAAGAGAAAGGGAATTGGGATGCCTTTTGAATGTAATAAAACACAGTGCTTGTACTGTGAAAAAATACTGCCTTGATGGCAAAAAATGTATATAATGAGTTTTGTGCTAAAATTATAAAGATACAGTTTAAGGAACAAATTTCCAGCAAATAACAACTACAAGAGTTAATGTTAAGAAAGTTTGCAATTACTAATATGGATACCAGAAAATATAGAGCAAAGCAAAAATGTAGCATAGTTCCCATGTATAGTTTAAAGTTATGCTATAATTGGGTAGGATGCTGAATATAATCAGAAAAAGTCTGATTAGCAGGTATGGAGATACAAAACCCCCCCATAAGGCTAAGGGGGAGATACTACTAAAGATAAAGCTTAATATTGATATAAAGTATAGAAAGAGTAAAAAAAGAAATCGGCACACCGTATTTTAAATATGGAGCAAAAGTAAGCTATTAAAATATACCTTTTATTAAAAAAACCCCAAACCAAACTACTTCAAACCACAAAACAAAATGCAATAAAAAAGGGAAACGTGGCTAGTGATTCATCAGGAAACTCACTTGAAGGAAAAAAAATAATGACACCAAAAGGCTGTTGGGAGCTCTCTATAGAAGGAGTGTTTTGCTCCTATTAAAAATGGTGTGTTTATTAATGCCTACACAGGTAGTAGGCATTAGGGTT
The DNA here is from genome assembly GCA_003993805.1 of Himantopus leucocephalus. NCBI lineage: Eukaryota > Metazoa > Chordata > Aves > Charadriiformes > Recurvirostridae > Himantopus > Himantopus leucocephalus. The sequence goes on along the minus strand of RSEF01000008.1, from coordinate 25,738,747 downwards.
TAGTCTAGAGAAGAGGCTGAGGGGAGACCTTATCGCCCTCTGCAACGACCTGAAAGGTGGTTGTAGCAAGGTGGAGGTTGGTCTCTTCTCCCAAGTAACAAGTGATAGGACAAGAGGAAATGGCCTCAAGTTGTGCCAGGGGAGGTTTAGATTGGATATTAGGAAAAAGTTCTTCACCAAAAGTGTTATCAAACATTGGAACAGGCTGCCCAGGGAAGTGGTGGAATCACCATCCCTGAAGGTATTTCAGAGATGGGTAGACATGGGGCTTAGGGACATAGTTTAGTGGTGGACTTGGCAGTGTTAGGTTGATGGTTGGATTCGACGATCTTAAAGGTCCCCTCCAACCTAGACAATTCTATGATTCTAAGTAGTGCAGGACTGTAAAAGGAGCAAACCAGATCCAGAAGGAAGATGGCTTTGTCAGTGATGTTTACCCATATAAAATTTTTACTGAAATGAGGAGGATCTTGCCACTTTTAGTGTTTGATTAGTGCTTGCAAAAGCCCTGGATTCTCAGATAATAGTTGACTCATCAGTCCAATACAGGATACATAAACAAGTATCCCAGAAGCTTCACTGAAAAAGCTTAAATGTTGGAATCAGTCTATAAACCCCAGAGTTGATGGACATTGGAAGATTTCTACATTTTAAGGGAATATACTTTATTTATTCTCTGAATCTCTCAAAATACATACTCCAGGTGATTTAATTTTGATATCAATAAGTCTATTATGTGAAATTATCAATTTTAGAGTTTGAACACCTATGCACTGGTACTCATAAAAATAAAGTCCATGTCAGAAGAAAAGATGAAGATTAAGTAGCACTGAAAGAAAGTGTGAATAAAACAGAAAATCACACAATAATCATATGCGGGGCAATCCCTTACAGAATTTATCTTCAGAATTCTAGGAGGGAGGCCTTTCAAGCAATTATAAACGAATATATACTAACTTGCATGATGGATTTAGGGAAAACATGACATTGACACAAACATAAACTTAGAGCAACCAGTTTGCAGTCTGCAGGAGCAATAATGAGGTAGACTTTCATGAGAGAAGAAAAGTGAAACCTCCATTCTCAGGTAGAGCCACTACTGACAAAAACAAGAGCCAAAACCCAGAAAGATCTTCTATTTGCAAAAAAGTGGTCTTTGGATTTTTTTTTGCTTCCCAATGGGGAAGAAATTACACACATTGGCAGTCAGACATATTTTTACTGGATGATCTAGAGATAGCCATAAGAACAAGAAGGAGTGCTCAGGAACAAAATAAAGGGATTCATACAATGCAAGTGTCATATTGCGGCAAAAATGCATCTTAATAAATATGCAAACATGGAAGATCTGCTGATATATTGCAGGGTTTCAAAACATCTGGCTGTGTAACAGAGGTACATAGTCCGGTGAAACAGGCACAGAAGTGAAAATTTTATCATTAAAAATATGGAAGAGTCATGCACCTTCTGGATACCTCTCTGAAATATTTGGGATCCAAGCATCTTCCTTCTTCAGGAAGGCTCTTCTCTGGTTGGAAACTGAATACTTAACAGCCAACTTTCCACAATTACTAATAGTTTTGAAACTCCTTCCACAAAAGAATGAGCCAAACCAACCTCCCTCCTGAGTTAATAGAAATCAGTATTTTCCACTAGGTCCTGGTGGAGTTAGAGGCAAGAAAGCTTATGCTGATGCAAACCAAACTGTGTTTTAGAAAAAGAAGTCCCTTATGTAAGTACAAGAAAATTCCTCTGTGACATTTAGCACATCAGAGTCTAAAAAGGAAGCTTATTCTCAATGTATAGGTACAAAGAAAGTATTTTTATTGGTAGAATCCCTGTGTTTAATTGGAGAAATATGAAAAATCCTTTCAGAATTGAATTAGCATGTGAAATGACTTTCCTCATGCCTTGGGTTCAAGTGCTTCAAAAACAAGGAACAAGACAAGACTGTTCATTATAATTTGTTTAATTATTGAACCATTAGTGCCAAAGATTAGGGACACTGAAGAAGTTTAGTAAATAAATGTACTGGGAATAGACATTATATGCTGATTACTTCATGCTGGCTATACAAAATACCAATTTAATGTAATGGAAGCTTTCATTTGGGAACCAGTTTACAGGCAATGCCTAAGTTTCAAGAAAGGATAACCGCCTACTGAAAGCAATGTCAAAAGTGTTGGGTATGTAGGTATACATACCAAAATAGAAGAGCTGTATAAGTTATCATACTAGGTTTATGTTATCAAATTCATTTGTAGTGATGTAAACAGATGGATGTTATCATAGATAGAATGAATATATTTTGCCTGCATCTTTTTTCAATGATTTCAAGCTCTTTTTTTTCCCAAGAAAATTAAGATGTTAACAAGTATATTTTTTTTTCCTGTGATCAGCATGAAGAACAATAGGGACATTGGAATTGCACAGATCATTCATAGATCAGTCTGGAGCTATAATGCATTTTTACTGGAGAGAATCTATTATGTATTAAAGCAGAATAGAGTTGGGCATATATTTCATGATAGAACTGTGTACCAGGCTGTATTACAAAATTATGGTCCCAAGAAAGTGCATTTAATAATTAGGTCTTCATGAGGTATAATGAAAAAAAGGATCTTTAGCTGAAAAAAAGAACTAAAGACTACTAAAATAAATAGGAAGATCTCTTCAGGGACAAATGATGATGAAAATAAGGTATATTACATTAAAATGCATACACAATAAGTTAATACAGATTACTTGCTTAATTGAAACACTTCTGGAAGAAAATAGCAACAGTAACTGCATAAAAGCATTTCAGACATGGGATATCATTTTGGTAATTAAGATTATGTCTAGTTATGACTGCTTTTTTCAGAGGTAAACCACATTAAGCTATTTAGTTATGAAGTGCAGATTGTAAATATGAAACAATAGGGAAAGAATAAAATGTAAGGAATGAAATGAGCAGAAGTAGGTGATAAATATTGGCTTTGCTGCTAATCAGGTAGTGTAAGTTCTGTGCTGCCTGGTTCACAGAATATTTTTCTCTCTGTATAATAAAGTACATTTTGTTGTGTTGGATGTCTGTCTAAAATGCCAAACAAACTGTCTTTCAGAAAAATTATATGGCACTGTTGCATTTCAATGTTTACTGGAAATCTGACAGGAATAATAAAAAAAACTCTAAGACAGGGAACTCAGCTAGGTCTTACTGGTATGCAGTGGGAACTGGTGTGCTAACAAGATTTCAGTTGCCCTCTGTACATAACCTCTTTTAAGCCTGAACCTGTGCCCTTTATTAATATTTTTTACAATCCACTTAGAAAAAATAGTAAAACATCTAATAAGAGAGACTTCCAATTATTTGGGTGTTAAAAAGAAGAGTAAAAGTAATAATATATCTTGCCTAGGAAAACAAGACATCCACAAAAGAAGAAGAAAAGAAGATACTATGGTCTGGTACTGAGTAGGAAAATAAATGTCCATCTTTAGTTGTCCATACTTGTCCTGTCCCAAATGTCCTGCTCCCTACCTTGCTGAAAATGTTCAGCTTTTCCTTGAAACCTAATTCTCATGATAAAGGTGAAAGATTAACTGTATAATTAAACCATATTTTTTAATTTATGAGTTTAGGGGGGTTCTCTGAGTGTGTAAGATCAATATATAAGACTTTTCTCTTCAAGTCCCAGTCACAGGAGACTACACTATAGTTTCTGCCAAAGAGACAGCATCAGAGACTATCTAACTGGCCAACACAAGGAAAGGACGAGGTAAACAAAAGTTTCATGGAAACAAGTGTTCATTCAGACCATGCATACACTAATTCTGGGGAGGTCAGAATTTGACTTATGCCTACATTGGCGGTATCTTTTTAATATCCAGCTGCAAGTGTCTTTTCAGCACTAAAATTATTTTTAATGTAAAGTTTCCTACCCTGGATGAAAATAGTTTTTATAATCTAAAGTGGGACTTGAGCCCAGTATCCCAATATATAAAGCCATTACATTAACCAGCTGAGATGCTCTGTCATAAAAAGATAACTACCTTTACATAAATAACTCGTGACTATGCAAGTAGGGCTTGTCTTTGAAGGTGAGAGAGAACATTGTAGTTTATTGTGTTATATGAATGATAAAAATGGTATTTATAGACCAGACTACAATGACCCCAGTGATGAGCACTGCGAGATTTACACTTTAAGGGGAAAAAAACTTTTTAAGAACTGACATCATCATCAAACAATTTGTGTTTCTCGGTGAATCCACGAGCGGAGCCTGGTGTTTTAATGACTAGAAATCATGAATATTAAACTGGAGAAAAGTTGACAGTATTTAAATGAGCATCATTAAGAGACACATAAATTAACAGGATTTTTAGTTCTTGTGGAACCGCCGTTTCAATGTTAATTAAACAACTGGAGTGCTCTTGTGCATTCCCAGCAAACTGTCCCTAATGTGTTCTGCTGAATATCATTATGGGTGGCTGCCTTGCTGTTTAATTATTTTCAAGCTGATTTTTTTTCCCCGTTGCTGCAGTGGTTTTATGCTTGTCTTGCATTCAGAAGGTGATGGGGCTTAATCCCAAAGGAGTCTGTCAGTTTGATCTACATGCGGTGCTTATACTGAAATACCCATTTTTGTAACTAATAAAACATGCACATATAGTGTTGCTGCCTAACCCTGCTGAAAAAGCCCCACTATTGACTGCATTATCTTTGTACGTAACAACCATTTGATGACTTACTGGGATTTTAGCAGTAGTTCTCTATCACAGTGGTAATCATTATTTATTCCATTCTGCACACGCAGGTGGTAAAGAATATGAATTTAGATATAGAGAAGGGAAGCAAAATAAGCATGAGATCTAGTTATTTTATAAATGTGAAGAGAAATGCTACACAGAGCACCGTGTGCTGTATCTGTTTAGCAAATTCACTGTTCAGCTGTTCCTTTACCTCTATCTGCATTATGTATGTGTACATCAGGAATTAAAGTAGTGCTTCTTTTCAATCTTGGACATTCACCTACCCCTCTCAGTACCAGGTCTGTAGGGAGAACAGACTCTTATTCTCCTTTAACAGACCTTGCCTTGCCAATCTCCTGTAACTGGCTCTGCATCCTTCCCTTCCCATGGCAGCCGTCACTCCGCCTGCCTTGCAGGTGTCCACACATCATGTTTAAAGGAGACACTCCCTCAGACTTTCACATTTATCCGGACTCCACGTTAGGCTGCCTGTTCACCCAGAGGCTGGACACAAGGCTGTATGTACTCTTGGGATCCAAGACCACCTCCGCTGCTTGGGTGTTTTGTCCATGTTACCTCTTCCCTTGCCAGGTGGTTGCCCGTACTCTCTGCCCTCTCCAAGCCCAGGCAGATTTCTAGATCTAGCACATACAGGTCAACATCCCAGCTAAGCTTATTGGGGATATTACAGTGTGCGCTTTAATCGTGATGCTAATACAATGCCAGGCATCTGCATAGGGTCCATATAAAGGGGCCACTGAGGATTGCTCCAGATCCAGCCTATGCAGTGAAGAGAATGTGGCTATTTTCTGCCATTTCTGGGCTGCGTAGGCAGACAGGAGCAAAGACGCTAGATATTGAGCAAATGTCTATTAAGTCATATGCTATTGCCCTGTTTCCTTCCCTGCTACCTTGCGGCATCGTTAGAACCAGAGGACACTGCGCTCAACTTATGGCTATCTATTACTGAAACCTATCAAATCTAAACCTTCCCTTAGTGGCTGTTAATGCATTCCTGCACCATTTAATGTCAATTGACCATCAGTGTCGCCTGCAGAATAGAAACTTGGATGGCAACATGACAAATTACTGTCTGGCCAGCCTGAGTATCAGAAAAGGTGTTTTTAAATTTGTGGGTTTTCTCAATCCTAGTTTCTGTCTGGGAGAGGTCACACTCGGTAGCTGGTGATGTTTCCACACTCTGTACTATGTACTCTATAACTAAGTAAGGCCAAGGAGTGCGGGTGTTAAAAAAAGCTCTACCATCCTACACATTTGTAATGCCTGTAACTGCGCATACACACCTCTTACTGGTAGCAACAGTGGATTTCTCCATGGAGTTCAGCAATCTACAGAGATAATATACTTAGTGTTACTTTGCTGAAGTTATGACAAATAAAGTAGGCGGAAATTAAAACTCTGATGTGATCCTCAGCTTTAGGATTATCTTTCACTCCAGAAAAAAACTTTTTAGCCAATTTTCTGGGAAATATGACAGAACATTTGTTGATGGGGGAAAAGTATTTTACATCCAGACTTCAATTTAATTAACTAAAAGTTGTTTCTGAATGTTTTTCCTTCCTACCTACTTACTCACAGTTGCCTGTATTAATAGAAACAGTTGATAGATGTCTTCAGGGGAACTTCCTATCTAATTAGTGGATTTTTTCATACTGCATCTTGCCAATAAAAACAAAATTAAAATAACCAAACAAAGCTAATTATGTGGTGCTTTGAAATACCTGTCACATAGTTGAATATACATTTCCTCCTCTCCTTATTGTACATTACATCAGTTAATAGGTATTTATACATGAGGTATTTCACTTTTTGATGGACTGCTGTTGTGACGTGTTTGTTTAGGAGGTGATATCCAGGTCCTTTATGAACTATTGACTGGAGCAACAAGAAATGAGGTAGTTGTAGTTCACAGAGTAAAAAATCATGTAATGTAGACAAGTTTGTGGCTGTTTTTTTTCTTTTTTTTGTTTAGCCTCATATCCTTGGAGATCCACACCTTGCCCCAAGTCTCCAAATAGTTGGTGACTAGAGATGTGAGTATTGAATGTAGATCTGAAATAGCAGAGAGTTCTGGTTGTCTGGATGCGAGATCTAACCTGGGTTAGATTTAGTGCATGATTTAGCCTTGCTTTGGTTTGAGACAATGAGAAAGGATGCTGTCCACATGCTGTCTCTTAGAAGGTGTAAAATAGTCCATGGTTTGGGACTTCAGTACAGATTTAATAAAATATGTTCCCTACATTCTCTCCAGATTTGTTCCAGACAATAAAGATTTAACACAATATGATATTGTTTCAATTTGGCTCAAGTTAATAACAGAATTTATGTGGAGGTAGACCAGCTCTTCTATGAGTCACCTACTTAATGAACTTTTACCAACTTTGACATTCACTTAGGATTGTCTGGCTACAGGGAGGTGGTTAGAGGCAGAAGTGTGTGCAGTTAGGTTCTATATTGCATCAGGTAATATGAAGCTCATTGAATACCTACTGCATACAGCTGCCAGAGCTGGCAATTATATTTAAGTAATCATCTGCATTGTTTCAGACTATATATTACAAGAAGCTGGCAAAGCGCTTGCAGACAGTGCAGTGTTTTATTATTTTTAAAAGACTTGTCTAAGGAGGGGTGTGTGTGTCAATTCCTATGGCTATCCCACAAAATCCTACATGTCTTCCTACAACAGTAGGAAGTTGTAAATGCCAGTAGCAAATGCGGACAGTTGCATGGTGCTGCTAGAGCAAAGGCGAACAGAACTGTACTGGATGAAAATCTTAGCTACAGGTTTCAGGAAGGAGAATGAGAAACCTAACCAGAAACAAAACCTCTCATTAGGTTAGCCAGTCAGCAACACCCACAATAATTTAGTAATCAAAGTAGGAGGCAGCCTTTACATTAGACAGAAATTTGTAGGAGGAAAAATTTAAAGTCCATAAGCTGAAAACAATGTCTCAAGTATCATGCCAAATGCAAATTCCTACCACTGTTGAGGGGTGCAACTTACTTATTTGAAGGGCAATGATCTTCCTCATTTATACATATATTACAATATTCATATATTACAATGGTCACACTCATATGATTCTGATTCGTTAAACCAACTTTTATCTTTGCCTCATTCGAATTTCTTGGAAATATCTAGTACGGTCTATAAATTCCTGCCTTTCTTTTGTGTGAAAGAAGAAATATTAACCTTCAAAAATGCATTTCATAATGAAGACAACTGTGTCATCTCCTTCTTCCTCTCTGACTCCCTTGTGCTTAACTTCCCTAGTAAGTACCATAGAGCACAAACTGTTATTCCTGAACACAAGGCTGTATACAAAACAGTTATTTAACAGTTATAGCCTAGGATTAAGTATTGTTGTTTAGGTGCTAAGTGTTTTACAGAGATTTTCAGAGTATTTCTGTGTCGTTTAAGTATTGCAAATTGCAATTCTTGTCTTGTCAATAAGGCATTATACAGGTGAATGGCTTTGTAAAAGTCATCACAGTAACAAAAACATTTACATGCCTATGTCTCCTTATTTTGGATTTTCTTCTTTGCTATCTTTGAAGTTTTAATTTACCACCTGCACCTGAAGATTGTTCTGAGGATGCCTGCAGGTTTTCCAGTAGAATCCCATATCCTAATTCTTGCATCTGCAAAGCTAAGCCCATGTGCCTTTCTATTTCTTTCCCTTAAGTCAATGATATCTTTTCCATCTGTAATCTTTAGGTATTAAAAAATATGGCTAGATTTTAAATATGTTTTCACTGTAGATTGATACTTACACTACTTAGCTTTCTGGCTTTATGACTAAAATAGAGGTGTTATATGTCCTGTGTTCAAAATCCTGAGCAATATCGCATGCAGGGTTCTGGGGATATGTTCACTAGATGAATCCTTCTCTGGGTAGCTCTTAAGACTGGCCTGCTTGCTTGGGGTTAGTCTGGGTTAGATTGCCAGCTCTGCAGTGTATAAGTTTATTTATATGCATATAAATTCTGATTCTGCGTCCTATTTTATACTCGCCATACAGGTGTCAGTGATGTAACAACGTGTTGGAAATCTGGCCTGAACTCACCAGCTCATTTTTTGGCCTTCCCCAGCAGACTTTAACAAGACAATAAAATTGGGTTTTCGTCCACTTGTTCTTCTGTAAGGATCTGGGGTAGTGTACCATAGGCAAACTGGTCCCTGGATATCACCAGTTGCAGCTCTATGCAGTTTATGATGCACAGGTACAAGCCACGCATGCCTGTTGTCTCTGGCGTACTAGGCAAGCCAGGTCAAGTTTTCCTCAGTGTGTAGGAGGAAAGGAGAAGCTTGCAATTCCAGTACTTAGAAAGTCGTTGCAAGCCTATAGTGCAGTGTGATGGAAAGCAGGGAATGCACGAAAGAGAAAAGCCAGCAAGCAATACAAAGGCTTAAAGATGGTCTAAGGAATAGGAAATGTTCTAGGGACAGGGAACCAGAGACTCAGGCAAGAGCTGAACCCTTCCTTTAGCACCTGGCTTTGCTTATCTCTACTTCGGGACACAAAAATCCTGAAACTAAATGCGAGCTCAACTAAACTAGATGCGTGCCCAAATCAAACCTGTTTGAGGCCTTTTCCTTTGGTATCTCACCTCTGAACTTCTCGCACTGGTGTGCTAATGACCTTACTCACGAGCCTGTGCTACGCAGGTGCACTTCTGCATGGAGCTACACAACTGAGCCTGCAGTCCCCGGGGACAGGTGGCACCTTTGGGGAAGCGTCAGGTGCCTGGCCATGCTGGGTGCTGCACATCCAGGAGAGCTCTAGCTATTTGCAGGAGGTTTGTAATTACAGTGTTTTGAGACAAAAGGCTCCTGAGCAGGAGCGTAGAGCTGTCTCTCTATCAATTGAAATTCAGGTTTTCAACCAGCAGTAATCTGATACTTTTTGCTTCTGCGATTCCGAGCTGCTCCAGCATGCACATCAGAGCCGTACACACAAAATCAGATATAAAACAGCTTTTCAAAAGTCTTTCTTTGTTCAGAGCTTTTAATGTTTATTTTTCTTGTACACAATGACGATTCTAGTTAAAATAACATTGCATCATTTGGCTCAGGTTACTAGATAATTGGGGAGTCTTTAAAGTGGATTTTCAAGTTGAGAGTAATGGAGACAATTTATAGTAGAACAGATGGTTGGCCTTCATTTGCCTGTTGACAGGTAGCGTGTTGTCAGCACTTCAGGTTGTTATCATACAGAGAACAGCAGTTCAGAATCTTAATTGGGACCCAAAAGGATATACTCTACAGCTTTTTCTGGGCATTTACAGGCACAGGAAGATGTACAAAAGAAAATGGGGGAGAGGAAAGAAAGCTGATGTATAAATATGATTCAAATGCAAAAATGCTGAGTTTTTGCATGATGATATCAGCATACAAATATTTTGGTGAGAAGAATACAAAAATTGAGAGGATGAAATAAGTCAAAAGGGTATTTCTTCCCATGTACAAGGTGTTCGCATCCTCATACAAGTGCTTCCTGTTGTAGCAACAACAAACAGTTTGTTACAGCAGGCAGAATAAACTGTGTGAGCAGCTATGCAGGGCACCTGGAAGAAATTTAGGAAAACTGAGAGATTTCTAATTTAAATTTCTTCCACTGTGATTTGGATGTTCACTATATCAAGCAGGAAGCAGCTGAAGTCGTGTTCTCTGAGGCAGCAACATTGTGATTACTTATAACGTACTTGTCCTAGCAGGAATAATGTACAACAAAATCTGTAGCACTTTTTAAATAGCAAGGTTTGCATAAAGTGTTAAAAATCAATCTCTGGCTTTGTTATCCTCATAGTTTATTTTATTATATTGAACTAATTTATTTTATTTGGTGTGCTAAACTCTTTCTGGGAGACTGTGTTTTTAAAAAGTCAACGGTTCCAAAGGGTTTGAAGAAGAAATGCTTGTTCGAATAATGGCTGGGAAAAATGAAGTATGTGCTGGCAGAAAGCTGGCAGTGTGGTCCATAGGGGACAAATTCCTCTCATACATGCTGCTTAGAGAGATTCCCCTGAAATAATGCCATTATCCCTCAGAATATTGTCAACCTTTGCTCTTCAAATATTCTTTACCTCACTCATCCAGTTATGAAATCTTTTCACAACTCATTATTATTATTGAGGGCTAACACTGTGCTTGGCCTGAGTCAGAAACACGTAATTCCTGCCTAAAGGGCTAACAAGCTATGGTGGACTGCTCTCTTTCAGAAATGAAATCAAAGTCTAGAAGCAGGTGACATCCCAGCTGTGATATTTTCCCAAGGAAAGCAGCTCAGTTAAGCATACAGCCAAAGCATGATCTCCATCTGAGAGGCACATGATGCTGTATTATTTAGGAGTGGAGTATATTAAAAAACCGAAATCAGTTTCTAGCAGCTGCGTTTTCAAATCTTGAAATAAAAAGGAAAGAAGCAAACACTTCTAACACAACTTTGTTTTTAAGAGTAATGAAACATCAGAGGAGATGCTATTATAAAACTATTTGATATTCCATACAGCAGTACAACAAACACCTATTGCCGCAGAAATTTCAGGAACATGTGGGAGATGCACGCAAGCTGGATTAGAAACAGAATGTCCTCTAGCAAGCTTCATTTTTTTTTTTGCAGCAAGCCACAAATGCTACTTTCATCCTCAAAAAGAAAAGGGGGAGAGAACTTTACATTGGCTGAGAAGTGTGAGAAATTCTCACCACTGTACCTTGCCTTGTGAATAAATAGCTGACCTCTGCTTTCAGCAAGCACTGCTTCCTCAGCTGGGCAAAACGGTGGGACTTTTTTGCATATTCATTCTACAGCAAGGTTTGGACGCTCACTGTTTCACCCTTGCAAAAGATTATTTTAGCCAAATCATGATTAAAAGGATATTTTTAGCTGGCTTCTACAGGCAAAATGTCAGAGGATTTCTTTCTGAGTCAGAGATACAGCTTCTGTTCAGAGTGTTTCTGGAGCACTTCTGAGTCCCTGCAATATTACAGTTCAGTGTTACTAACTTTACCCGTCTGTGCAAAATTAAGTGGGTGCTAAATATTGGACTGAGCGCCATAGAATCCATGCATGGGATCAGTGACACTCAGCTTTAGGCAGATGACATGTACCATGAAATTAACAGGCTTACTCACGCTGAAAGCCATCGTGCTTTGGTGCTTTGAAAGATTGGAACCAAAGTTGTCTTTTGATGTACAGTACAGGTGTAATACAGGTAATAACACTAACAGCTGGTCTGCTCCTCCCCACTGCTGCATTCGTGTGTGCACCTGAAAGGTCATGAATAAGATAAAAGCATCATTTATTTACTCTCTTTGCTCATTCAGATCTTGGAGACTTTGCTGAACCTGAACTACAGAAATTAGCTGAGCTCAGGTGATACAAACATGTTCTCACCAGGAAGCAAATGAAGGCCTCCTGACTATGTCTGTGAAAAATTGGGTTGAGACGAATTTCAAAAGTGCTGTTGATTTTAGGGCCTTTATAGGCCTTTGTGCTGTTACTGCTCTCATTGGGTGTGCCTGGTAATATTAACCTCCTACACAGTCCTCCCCATCTGACAGAAAACTGTGTACTTTGCAATCTTTGCCAAAAATTTGTTTAATCTTAGGCATCTCTAACAATTATATGCACAATGTGGTGAGGTGAACAGCTGTAGAAGTGAGATGTATGGGAAAAAGACTAATTTCTCTTTTATGGCCAAGAATGGGATGAAGGGTCTGTGCTAATACTAAACAGAGTTATACTAAACCTCTCTCTGTTTTGGCTGCTCTTAAGCATTTATTCTCTATCTGGTGTTTCATCCTTTAAATTAATCTGCCTCAGCTGCAGAGGCATAAGCAGATACTTGAAGACTACCTTGCTGAGAGGGGTAAAAACACAGAGATGGTGATATTTGACAGATATTTCACACGTAGCTCACCAAGAGTGTGCCATATTAATTTGCTGCTGAAGCTCAGGGAGAACATAGAGCTCACAAGTATGCCAGGGCCCCTCATTTTGTCAGGGCTAGGATCATAATACCCTGTCTGTAACACGCCAACCACTCCCAGCCAGTGCACGAGGGCCCCTGGCTCCCAGCTTCCTTGGGGAGCAGTGTATGGCATCTGCCGGGGATGTGTGGGGTCAGGCAGTGCTTCATACACCCTTGTTCCCCACCCTGCACTGCAGGTGAGCCAGGCACTTTCTGCCCCTAATTATCCCCAATTAATAATTAAGCAGTTTTGTTTGTTTTTTTTTTTTTTTAAAAAAGGTTTCTCTTTCCCTTCCATTTTGTTTCCTTACTGTAACATTTTCTTGTAATACTGGAAAGCATTTCTTCATTGTTTGGACTAATTTCCAAACAGATTAAAAACTGTTGTAGCAGTCAAGCTTCAGTTCCTTCGTTTATTAGATTCAGAAGACAGCAAATTCCTTAAAACACAGATATAAACAATTATGGTAATGCATTCGGATTTTATAATTAGTTTTCATCACATGAAACATATAAGTTTGGGCTTCAGATTTTTTTATATCCTCCTCTCCTCCCAGCTCTGAATTTGAAGTTCATGCATTTCTGTTCCCAGCCTTGCTCCCAGTGCTTGATGGGCCATGTAGTAAGGGATAGAAACGTAACTCTCAGAGACACCAAAATATGAGACAGAAGGTAAAAAATGCTGAAATAGGAAATATTTTACTGTAAAATACATATAGCATATCTGGGCTTGTTTTCATTATGAAAAAAAAAAAAAGGAAATTGTGTAAACCATGGGATACCTTCTGAAACTTTCCATTCCTGTCTCACAGTGAGATCAGAGCAGGGACCAGGTAACACACAAGTATTTAGAGTCCAGGTGGAATAATTCACAAATGGTACTAATCTCTGGAGTAGGGGAAAGTTGCTCTTTTCACAGTGAGAGATAGAGGGGAAGTTTTGCCTACAGATATAAATATGAAACTCTCAGCTACTTCATGGTGAGCCTGACCTTGCCCTGCTAGAGTCAGTGAGACATTTTCCAGTGACTTTTTTGGGCACAGAATCAAGCTGTCGGAGCTTTGCTGAAAGCTGAATTTGGACCCTTGCTGTTATTACATAGAACAAGAGCTTCTTAATTTTTGTTTTAATTACTTTTGTCTTGCATATCCAGAAGGATAGGAAATGAGTTTTATTAATACATTGAGAGCGTAATGATCATTAAAGAATAAAGAAAGGATTATAGTATTCTGGTACAGTCCTCCCACACGGAACCCCGAAACCTAATTGTAGTCCTTGAGGGTTTGAGCATTGCCCTGCTTAATGATAATTTGTGTCACTGCTCCAAAAAAAGAAGTGGCTGTTAGGGCAGGAAAAAAGCTCTGATGAACAATAGGAGAGATTAAATTAACATGAATGGGCAGAAGCCCCATATGTGATCGCAGGATCCATTAAGAAAGGTATTTCCAGGAGAAAGAGGGAAGTATTAAGACCATTGTACAAAACACTGATGAGTTTTGAACAATCTCATCTGTATAATTCTCATTACTTACCTTCAAGGAAAACAAAGTCAAGCTGAAACAGATGCTGGAAAGGACAGTAGGGTGACAAGAGGGAACTGGAGAGCCTGCCTGACAAGTGGGGACATATCTATTCTGTGTATTGAACTACAGCAAAGAAAGCCTTGAGCTAGCACCTGCCCATGCTAGTACATCCAGATGGTGCACTCAAATGTGGGAACAGCAGTATTCGTGTAGCCCTGAACCTCAACTGAAGTACACTGCAATGCAGCAGTGCTTCTTTGCTCAGGTGAAATGCTGTGCTGAAGCACCTTTATGGCTTTCTAGAACTGGAGCTGGCTCCAGCATTCCCACAGCATTCTCCTGGAGAAACTGGCTGCTCATGGCCCTGGACAGGTGTACTCT
>RSEF01000008.1:25656772-25724017 GCA_003993805.1 Himantopus leucocephalus | reverse complement strand
TATGATTCTATGTTTCCTCTCTTTATTTTCAACTAAACACAAATAACACCTAGCTCTTTTTTAATGTGTTTTAAGGTATATCTTAATGCAGCCCAGAAAGAATATCAGTGTCTCGTAGATAAAAGAAATATTTTAACCAGCAGTCATGGGGAAGTGAAATAACACAGCTGTGGTTGCAGAGCAAGCAGGGGACAAAGCTGGAAAGAGAATCCAAGTTTCTTGTGTTCCAGTTACAAGAGGCCAATTGAAACCAGTGGCTGTTTTACACCAACTGGTGCTTGAGAGAGTAAATAAGGGCCCTGCACATCTGTGCATTGTAAACATGTGTTTGCACATGCAGGAGACAGCTACAGTATTACCAACTACAGTTGTGCAACTACTTCTGGGTGAGAACTCTGGGGTGGCAACTAATTTACAGCATGTGGTGACCTCTGTGAAGCCTGGACATTGAAAGTCAGGATCTACCTAAAACTACGGTTTGCTTTATAAATCAAGTTCCAGTCACTAGATTGTGCTTCTGTGGTAGAAAGGTTGCTTCACACAGTCAATGNTCTAAAAGCTTCGTCGAATGTATCCAGTCCATAATGTTGCCACTGGCTGATGTCTGCTCGTGCCCTGGCACCTGCGCTAGAGCACTGGTTCAGTATGAACTAAAAATCTCCTATATGAGTATGAACTGAAGTCCTACCTCCTAAGTTCTCACTGGTCCTACATCTGATCTTGATTTATTTGTGATGGGTCTAAATAAAAGTTCTACAAGCACAGAACATGATAGCTCCTTGTCTGTGGCAGTAGATAATACTGCGCCAAAGGCTGTTAGAATAACATTGCAAAGAATTGAAGCTCATCTGATACGAAGAACTTTGTATGCATGTGTAGGGCAAGGCTCACAAGGTGAGTCACTGTTTTGCTGATGTGCATGGGGCAACGATCAGGCACGAGGGCAGGACCCATCAGAGATCAGCGTGAAGGTATGCTGAATATATGCTGTGTACGCTTAAGCACTATGCCAAAGGCAGTATATATGCGTTTGTTTGTTTTGCCCTTCAATGCAGTTTGTACAGACTAGAAGAGACAGAGACAGCGGAGGTTAAATATTCAGGGTGGGGATTTAGCTGCGTGGATCCTATTAAGGTTAATGGAAGTTGTACCACTTAGTCACTTCGTGTCACTCAGTGAATAGTCAGTAACCCTTGTACTGTATGGCTTAACAAGAATTTGGTCATAAACAGCAGCAGCACTAGAAATGAAACTAATTTGATGAGCTAAATGAAATGATTATTTTAAGGGCAGCAAGTTCTGTTGTAGTTGCTACTATGTTCCGAAGCTGACAAAGAGGTAAGGAAGAAATGAAGGTTTCATAAAAGTAACTTCTGTTTTCCTATCTGACATCTTTTTATAAGCCTTATAATGCATCAGTTTTCAGTATCATCTCCATGAAGACGTCATCAAATTCTCATCCTGTCCTGTTCCAAATATCTCCTGAGAAATTTGAGCCACCTTATCTACACTGAAAGCTAAGCATGTCGAGCCCTTGGCACAAACTGGGCTGCTGTAAAAGCACAGCCAAGATATGGCTTTAACCTTGGATGTAGTACTCTGAAGTCATAGTCCTGAGATGCTGTTTCTGTAATATCTGGGTGCAAAGTATTCTGATACGTGTAGCACTGCACGCTGGATTGTTAGATTTCTTTCTGGTGCACCCCAATAGAAAACAGGAGGGCAGGGGAAATCTGTCTTGTATGCAATAAATGAAATTTCACTGGGATGTAGTGAAGTTGCAGATACCCTCAACTGGGCAAATTTGAATCCTCCAACACTGGAGCTCCTGTGATTCTCCTGAAAATTCTTCACATTATAAAATGTTTGCCATTACAAAAGTGGCTTTTGAAGTTACTTTTTTCCAGCAACTCTGTTCACCTGTGACAAGATAAGGGTTAAAAAGCCTTCCTACCTCTAGGAGAAATCAGCAGATTACAGATAATCAGCCTTTTCCTCCTCAGAAACATCCAGGATAGAGGTCAACTGAACCTTTATGTGAGTCAGGACTCATGTTCTCTAATATAATCATATGTTTGGTGATGGATTCAAAGAAAATTGCCCAGTATGTGCAGGGTTAAATCACTAATAATGATGTTAGTAGTGATCTGGCTGGCAAAGTATAATTCCCATGAGATCACTTTCTCCAAGAAACACAGCAGTCTGCTGTGGTGCTTTTTGAGCGGAAGGCATTATACACGGTTTCCATGCGGATTAGGTGACCACTTTCGCATCTAACCCTTTTTTGACACGTAAAGTTCATAGGGCTTATCAGTGAGGTGATAAGAGGGTGACATTCACTGTTGTCTGCCCATCTTTTGTCATTATTTGTCTTCATTACCAGTTTTTGGTAACCTTGGAGAAACAAGTTACGGCAACTATCAGCCCAGATGACAAATGTGCAAGCAGGCCAGGGTGAGAGCTGAAGAATCTGATCTGAGGTGAGTCCCTGTTCCTCTTGAGTAATGCACCTTTGCAGACTTCACTCTTCAGGATGATTTGGTGTAGCAAAAAGGTGTGAAGCAGGGAAATCCAGACCCAGGTAATTCAGCTCACGTTTAAAAGGAGGTTTTGCTTGTTGATTAGGTAATCCTTCTCTAGGAAATGCACGGCACCAACTGCTTTTCATGCTAGATTAGTGCTCCTGTGGTCAATTTGCTTTTACTAATGTCAGGGCCCCACGGAGCAGGTTCATCTGTCGCATAGCAACTGCTTCAGCAGCAGTGGAGGTAGCCATGCATAAAAGATTACACATGATGGCAGGGCACAAGTGTGAAGATTTTCAAAATTAGATACAATCTCAGCATGAATATGAACTGCAGAATTGACATGGAAGGATTTTTTCAAGTCATCAAGTTTCCATATTTATCAGAAAAAGTGGTTTAACTGCAGTGCATGTAAAAGGAAGAAAATGCAGAGGGCAGTAATTTAGAAAAAACAGCAAACAAGCCAGTGTCTGTATACAAATAAATGTAAACAGAAAGCCCCACACAGTTTCTGCCAACTGTGAGGCTGCCTTCAGTTTCATGCTACAGATGCCCTCAGGAGCGGAGGCGATCTACAGTATTTCATGTACATTTCAGAAGGTCACACTCTAAAATGTCCCACAATCACTAGGAAGAACAGGTGAGATAACTTACCTGACTTCATTTACAGTGGACCTCTGAGCAACCTGTAAAGCTCCCGCGCCCTGCTTGGGGACTCTGCCTCCCATGCTGCCTCCTTCACAGGAGCAGGGGCATTTTCCACTTTTACTGTTTGCTTTAGATCTGGCTTCTGCTTTGTCACACAGTTCTCAGACATTTCTTTTCAAACTACATTCAATCTTTTCCTTTAAAAGATGGACAGAGGGAGAGCAAGCTTGATCGATTAGTTATTTTAAAAGTGGTATGTCAAGGACCGTGTTTTGTTGCTAAACGAGATTTTTCTTCTCTGTCTTTAAAATAGAGCAAAAGTGAGAATTGGAAGATCTTTGTATTTGAAGTGCCCTGCTAATTTGACAGACTACTTTTGCAGGCAAGGTTTGTTTTTGTTTTGTACTCTTCTGTATTCCCTCTTACTGGGAGGACAAAAGACTCGGCTCACGCTGCAGAGTACTGTGGCCGATCCTTTTGTATGCAAGACTAGCAGACTTGCCTGAAACAGGAACCTTGGAGGTAAATCAGGCTAATGAAGCAGCTCAGAGAGGCGATGTGTGTTATTTTGCATCCCACAATGATTTTAAAGTCAACACACATACCGTACCAAGTATTTTGTAGCCTAAGATACCTGTAGGAGATCCAAGAGAAAGCTGTTCATCTAGTCTCCTCAGTGCTTTCGTTTAACTGATAGCAATTAGCTCTCTTTTCTTCGTGAGGAATGTAGGAACCATTTCACTCTCTGGATAAATTTTATCTAGGCAAGAAATTATATTATGACAGTTTCTATCCGTGATGCTAAAATGCTTTTATTAGGACAATTACAGCTCTTTTTACTCTAGGCTGAAAGAGAAAGTGAAGAGCTAGCTTTGCTAGAGAGAAAACAGTTTGTTAGGAATGGCCTTTTGCTGCAAAGAGATCAGGGTCTTCTGGATTAATCTTTGGATTATATAGATTTTCCAAGGATAAGACAGCTAAGTCACCCTCCGTCTCTAAGGAAGACAGCATTGTAGCTGCTTTGGCTAATCTAAGACAACAGCTTTTCCCTTGGAGGGTGTCAGTAATCCAAAAGATTGGTAGATAAAATAATTGAAGTTCTCAGGGGTTAAGTTTAGAGACTACAGCCATTTTTGCAAGAGCAGCAGCTTATTAAACTGACAAAGCCACACTTCAATACCCACTGGCCCTCCCTCAGCTGCCATCACAGTGTTATTTCCTCGGCACGTGTTTGGGGCATTCTGAGTGGAAGAGAAAGCAGGAGGAAAACGTTAGGGCCTTGTAACGGCCAAAATTCTTCCTTGCCAGGTGTAAGATTGATAATACTGTACAGTTCGGCTGTGTTTACCTGCTTGAGATATCAAAGCACACTCGAGGCTGTAATAATGTTATCCTACTCCACACTATCCTTGTTTTTAAGTGGGAAACTGAGGCACAGAGTGTTTAGCTGGCATGCTTTCCATCGTGCTATAGGTTAGTGGCATAGGAGGGATGACAATCCCAAAACCTCATATGGCATTTTATACTTCAACCAGCCACAGCATGTTCTCTTGGACCCAACGCAGAACCTCTAAGTCCAGTAGCTGGTATTGTGTCATAGGCAAGGCCATGTCATAGATGTGAATAAAAAGGGCGAGCTTGTGCCTGTAGCCTGACACACAACGTAAAGCACACTCAGCCCATAGACCCAGGGGCCCTCCATCCCTCCCTGCAGCACAGTCTGTGGATGAGCATGCACAACCTTGTAAACCACAGCAGCACTTCATAGGATGTCTCTGGTCCTTGACCCTCCCCTTGCATGCTTCTCCAGAAGGCATGGAGCTGGGGAATGGAAAACTACTACTAAATCAGCACTTTATTCAGGTTTGGTCCTGTGAAAGATGAGAGAGAGACACTCTCCCAGGGGCTACCAAACCATGAGTCTTCTTGTGTTTGAAGAGCACCGTCATTAGCCTCCACTGTTTGCAGATATCTAACACATTCAGACTACATTTTTGATAAAACACGCAAAATAATTTTCGGCCTCTCCTTACGTGATATTTCCAAGGGCTCATTTTCTATCTTGCAGTTGGACTGCCAGCTTTATAAGACCAACCCTAGCTTTACTCAGAGCGCACATTTGGCAACCCCTATCTTTTCAAGCAGTCAAGTCCTTCCCTGTCAGAGTGTGAGCAGAAACATGCTGCCATTTTTCTGGAGCTATTAATAGGGGACAGATCATCATCCTTCTTTTCTGGTAGGAAGGCGAAAGTAAGGATAGGATTCATGTTTTTCTGTCTAGATGTATTTAAGTTTGTAATAATTACGTTTTCACAACAAAACCCAAGTGTTTCTTAAATGTATATACATTGTACAAATACACGCGTGTGCAATTTTGGTACTTACAATATGGATGGACTCTTTCATTCCGCTTTAAACTGTCCTGTATTCTCTTCTAAAAAACACATGCAAAGGAGAAAAGTAGGAACCGCCCAGTTTGACTCATATATGGATTTACATTGTCTAGTCCTGCCTCTAACAATGATCAGTGCCATTTCCTACAGGTGAGGGTGCAGTTGTCCTGGAGCTATGGGATAACAGTGGTCTACCCATCCTGCCAGGGAAGGTTGGTACAGGCTCTGAAGCAAGGTGCTTCAAAACCATTAAAAAACCATATTTATTGCTGTCACCCTATATATACTGTCTATTTACTGCAGTGCATTTTCAGTGTCTTGGTTAGGTAGCAGTACCAGAGAAAGCAAACTTATCAAGTTAATGTTTCTGAATTTGCAACTTTTCAGTCTCATTGTGTCTTCTTTGTGTTTATGGAAGGACAAACGTAATCACAGAGAATCGAGTAGGGCTGTTAAGCTGCTTTTTTGACTTTTATCACAATCTCTCTTCATCTTGTTTTAATGTAGATAGTCCCAATATCTGCAATTTCTCTTCACATTCAATTTGTGTTTCCACCCAGTAAAATCAAACCATTTTATGTTACCTTAAAAAAAATCAATAGATTGAGTATGGTGCAGACACAAATGTTAATATTTTTTTCCAGTATTTGTGGCTACTCCTGTTTATCTGTGATTTTATGCTTCAGCAAAACTGTATTTAGCTTCCAAACTCTTCAGCTGAAAATCTGGTGGGCTCTGATGGAATTAATTTTGTTTTTATCATCTTCATCTGTTCTTAAATATTTACCCATACACCATAATCTCTTTTCTGTCAAATACTTTATTCAAGACATTTTTTTAGTTTGTTCTATGTTCTTTAAAAATCTAACTGTAACAAGAGTGCTTACATGGTGCTACTACCTATTCCTTACAAATATTTCAGATCTAACGGTATGATAACTGAATTCTAATTGTACATCAACTTGTATTTAATTGATCAGCCTTGTTCATTTTTTGTGAAACAAAGTCCAGGAGAATTATGATCTTCTTGCATCTCATGCAGGTGGTATATAAGCCCAATAGGTTCTGAAAGAGAGCGAGTTCATCAGGAAGTACGTTTTTATGATTAATTTTTTCCAATTAATGTCAAAGTAGTTTTAAAACTGTAAAACTAGATCATCCTGCTTGATACATTTTTTTTTTTTTTGTTATCTGCAGATCTATTTACATGTTTATCTTCAGGACATCCAGTTATACATATAACTCTCTAGTTCTTTCCTGCCATGTTCCTCTTCTCCTTTCCAACCCTACTTATGTCACTGCTGTGGAATCCATCACTATGCTACAGGTTTTTTGCTACTTTACTGGACTTCCATGATTTACTCAAATCCATATTATTTTGGAAAATTAATATGGTTCATTTTTAGGCTTCTTAATGCAAAAAATATAATTCAAGCAGTATACACTGTATAAAATTTGTTGTGGTACAGAAAAAATAGGCTCCACTTAATTTTTTTATTGATAATAACATTTTCTTGCTGGAAGGAACAATCAGCCTTTCCATTTTCTCTTTGTTTGCCTCATTATACCTTTTCAGATTAATAGCATTTTGCTATCACCCACTTTCACCTGAGATTTGATGTTTCCATTCCACTGTATATGCAGCCCTACAATTAGCATTTGCTAATTAAAAACATCATATTTCACTGTTAATAGCCACTGTATCTTCTTCCTTTCTTTGTTCAGGTACAGTTTATTTTTCTTAGTCTGCATTGCTTAAGTACCATGTCAGGACTGTCTCAATGCAGATTCAGAGCCTTCATCCATCAGTGACAAACTGAACTGTTGGTTCATCAAAAATTTTTGCTTAACTCCAAGACTCCTGAATGACTGTAAGTGAGCTTGAACTTTTTACCTTTCCTCATCATCTCTCTCACTTTACTCTGGGGACTTAAATCTTGTCTTCAATGCCGTCTACTTGGTTTAAAACCTGGCCCCCACTTCCATAGTTTGGTTTTTTTTTCTGTATTCTCATGGACCCTAGTATTAATTTCATAACTCAGAGGCATCATGGTAATGGTTGCCAAAAAGGTACCTAGCACTGGCATTCAGCCCTAGTTAGATGCGAGGCTGCCAGTAGAGACAATTGAAAGAGAAAGGCACCTCCAGAGAGTAATAAATTTTACCTATCTTAGGCACATGCCTTAGGATGCATTGGCAGTATCTCTTCCTCTCTCCAGTGACTGTAGCGGGAGCTGAAGTGACTAGCCTAAAGTTGGTGCCCTGCCTTACCTTAGATGGCTAAAACTAGGTGAGATGAATCCCACCCTCAGGTTCAGAGCATGACATCCAAAGATGATGCTGAACATGTTACCTCATAAATCAGTCCTGTTGGCAGGGAATCAGCTGGTCCTTTTGGGAACCAGACATTTAGCCACTATGTAGGTACGAAAAGAAGCAGGCAGCCCCATCTCCAAGTGGATGTGATCTGCATAGTGCAGTCTCTACTCACCCAGACGACTTCTGTTAGTGAGGGAGTTTGCTGCTTATGCTGTAGATGATCAGCTCCCACCAGTTATGTCAGGTTATTTGAAGACTCTGTGTACCTATACATTGTAGCACAAAGACTGTACTGCAGTTTCCAAATGCAGGCATCTCACGCAGCTAACTTGTATACCACAATGACCTCCGAGAATAGTGTATTTAATCCTGCATCCCTTATTTCTGGTCTGTCAAGAAACTTCAAATTGATCTTCAAGCTTAATTTTATAATAACCCATAGGTAGTTTAAATATTTCAGTCAGTTCACCTCCTAATCACCTTTCCTTGAGGCTAAATAATTCCCATTTCATCATTCTCTCAGCTACTGTGTTAGCCTTCGCCAGTACATTAATCATTTTGGTTGCCCTCTGCTGTACTTTCTCCATTTTATCTACATCTGTCTTCCACTCTTATGACCAAAATTGGACATTATATTCCAAATTTGGTCTACCACCACAGGGTCTTATAAAGCAAAAATATAATTTTATTGGCTTTGTTACAGATATACCTTTTTCTTAATGTATACTAGCATCTTACTAACCTTCTTCACTGCTGCTGCCTGTTGAACTGAGAGTGCATGATCTGGATCAGTCAAATACACCCAGGGCTTTTTCCTCTCTCATGTTAGCTACTTCATTACCAACTCATCTATTTTTAGTTTTAGTGCATCTCTTTGTTAATATCAGCATTATTTACTGTGTGTATACCAGTTTTCTGTGAAGAGGAAAGAAAAAGAGGACATTGCAATACGAAGTGAAGATACCAACACTAATTTTTCTTGCAAACCTGGATGATTTCACTGGCATTTGTCTTTTCCTCTTCTGCTTTATATTTCATATTTCCTTTATGCCCTTCACATTTCCATTAGTGCTACCAAAACTATTCTATAAACAGCCATATCCTTCAGAGTTTCAATGATTATACCTATTTTAGTGTCACTTGTATTATTTAATAAATACAGAGAAAAATCTTAAAAGGGACAGTCTGGGAATAGCACAGTAGGATTATTGTGAATGTTAAAAATCCTGACTAAATTGCTGCTCTGATATTCTCCAAGATACAAACTCATCTTTTTCCTAAAAAAACAAAAGAAAATACTCACATAACAAACAAACAAACAAAACAGCCTCCCCAAACCACCAATCCATGAGTAATTAGAAAGAATATTTTATTCAGGAAAATATGGATGATCCTATTTTCTGGACAAAGCTAAGGTTTATTTCTCCCCGCTCAAACATTTTGTCATATAATCCTCCTAGAATTTTATGTAACCTTATATTTAGACAGATCTAGAATTATGAACTTTATCATAAATCAAGACACTTTGGATCAGTGTATTGTACATTTTTAATAACAGAGTAAAGCAACAGAATGAAAAATCATACTAGATAAATATAGGGGAGGATGGGTATAGTATACAGTTTTCTTCTAAAATTCTTATTATTTTAGTGACAGATGATTCCAGTAGTTAGGGTGTCAGGTTGGGACTTAGGAAATTTGAGTTCAGTTTGAGTTCAATTGAGTTCAGTTTCCGGGCAAGTCATGTAATTTATCTTTGCCTCAGTTTCTCATTGATGACAGGTTCTCTGTAAATGCTGAACACACTGGATACTACAGTCATAGAGACCATTTAACAAAATAAAGGTCTCAAATGACAAGCCCGTCTTCATCCCATTTTACCAGAAGCAAGAGCAATTCTTTTACGCAGCAACTAAACTTAAGTTTCTAATGACTAAATCCTGGAATTTGGTCATTAGTCCTCACAGGTTTTAGATATGCTGAAGGGAAGGACAGAGGTGGTTTCTGGAGCAGCTGCACATCATTAAACTAGTTTACCCTCTGCAGTTATCAGTAAAGAAAATGTGACATCCAGATTTCTCAGGAATCCTTGGAAACAAGTGCAGCCAGAATGGTACAAAGAGGATTTACAAGGGCTAAAAATGAGGGCCAGAATTCCTAAAAGATTTATATTGTAACTAGACACTGTATCCTGAAAAAATATACCCTGTTCTCTGAGAACAAAACTACTACTATGATTTTTGGGAAAAAAATATGCCTTTTTTGTTGTTTGGATAATTTGGTCACTTAAAAAAGTAGGAAACATGCACATGTTAAGGTTTGTTACTCTCCACCTAAGGTCTACCTCTATCCTTTATGTTGTTCAGGCTGCACATACTGCTTTTATTTCAACCTGGGTACCAACATGATGCCATTGAGAACTATTTTTAATGCATATTTAATAGTTATAGGTATTTAATCGTTATGGACCAATTGATGGAATATGATGCTTAACCACATTCAGGTTAGAAAATACCTGAGAAGTCCTGAAATTCTCTCTGCCTAAAATATTAGCCAATATTTCAATAGACGTAAACAAAAAATGGGTGCAACTCACTATACATCTGAACGAGCAATGCTCATTTACCCCTGATGAGGACTTGACTCCAGTGTTTAGAGTGAATACATATAACGGTATTTATTTTTGCCCAGAAGGCAATCAGAGGTAGGATTTCCAAACACAAATTGTACTGGCGTAATCCATTTAGCTGGGATTTAAGGATTAAAAAAAGAGTAAGAGAATGACTTGGATAGCCATGATGTAAATAAGATTATATAATGAATCATTTCCTAATGCGTTGAGAAAATAAGATTAGACTGTTGTTGGTCATGTGAGCAGTTTTTCACTGATGACCAAATCCAAGCCTCTGAAAATAATCCTTTGCTTGTCCTCATCTCTTACATCATATCAGGAATGTGTCCTTAATGATGATAATTTTAGGCATCAAGTGTGAATACTGCAGTTTTGTGTGACTCCAGGATATAAGATGACAGAGAACGGGTGGTCCACAGTTTACTGCAATTTCTGTTGCTCAATTTTTGTCATTAAAGTCAGTTTATGAAGGTTAGAAGCAAGCTGAGACCATAGAAAATAATGGAGCTCTGGCACCAGTTTCAATGCAGACAGAGTTTACTTGGGAGTTTTCATGTAGTGTCTGTCCACCATATGAGGAGCTGGACTTGAACAATTTGTTATGTGATAATAACTAATAGTCCTGGAAAACAGCACTCGTGTTAGCCATCAGCTAAACCTGGAGAGCAGAAGCAGCAAATGCTTTATTCATTGAGCCTCCATCTTTTATCCTTTTCAGGTTTCAGCTGTCATTAAACCTTTTTTTTACCAAAGTAGTTTTAAATTACCACATTAATTTCAAAATCAAGCTAAGTTCCTTAGTAAGTGAACCATTATCATCAGTATTTGAAAGAATTCATTATAAAGTTGATTCACTAAGAGCTCTCAACTTACTACATCAAAAGAACACCACAATTTTCACAATTCGTTATGTTCTTATGGTAGAGCTTCAAAATATTTATTGAGCTGCTGCTATTGCGGATTCATGTAAAACAACATAAAAGTATTGCTGAGTTTTTGTGTAGTAATTTTTCTTCCCAAATGTACATATGGGGCCAGTATGCCAAGGGAGATGCATATCCAGCTGCTGTAAATCAGTACAGCTCTATTGACCTCCTCCAAGCTACTCTAATTCATAGAGATCTGACCTATTAAAAATCTTTATTTCTGATTTTGCATGTTTATATCCTAGTCAATCTTCAGTGATGGGAAAGGCTGAGATGAAGGAGTGGATCAATGTGAGACCAATTGTTAAAATTTTAACTGTGTTCATTGGTAGAAATGATGTTGTGTTACTGCAAGGTTTATATAACACATAACGCAGTGGGGTCCATTTATGAGATGAGCTCTTATGCACTAACACAACACAAATAAAATACTTGCTTTTCTCAGCTAGAAGTGGCAGGGAATAAAGGTGAAGGAATAACTGTACATGGGAGAAGGGAAACAGAAAGAGTTTGGACAATTTTTTACCCAAATCCTGAGGGCTGGGGTGACGTCTTTGCATCAGCTCTCTTTTGTTGATTACCTTGTATTATTCTTATTTGTAAGGGAGATTTGATGTAGCTTGAATTAACTGTATTTGGCAAAACCAAAAGTATATTCTACTGAGCAAACAGGGGAAAATCTTAACATAGTCTTGTTGGGTAAACGAAGCAATTCCCTTCAAGACTGTTGGTGTTTCCTACTGCATTGAGTCTCTTGTTAAAATCAACTGAAAGTTAGAAAATTGTGCTCAGATCTAGTGAGCAGTTTTCATTCAGGGGAATTGGATTTTATGTTTGACATGGCAAAGTGACTTCACCAAAATAACAAAATCACGGTACTGCCTGACTCACCTATACTCTATTAGAGCTTTACTATCAGAGAGCAGATGGCAGATACCAATCGCAGAGATAGCCTAGAGGCTCCAAGCTGTAAAGATACTCGTTTAGACCTCTGAATATGCCTTTTCATAGGGTTTTATAGTGAGGAACTATTGCTTGTTCCAGTCTTTATTGGTAGCACGTTCCATATGAATCATTCCTTTGCTTCTGAAAAGCATGGCTTAGGGGAAGTTTGTCAGATAAGAGTTTTGGAGTTTTTCATTCCTGCAGAAATTCCTCTCCTGGACATGTTCATGGAAAGAGATGTTTGGTTCCGACAACTCCAAAATCAGATCATTATCTACAGAAGCAATAAAACACCTCAGCAGAAGAACAGCAAGTGGAATTCATGAACGATTTGCCCCTGCCAGGAGAGCCTATGGCAATAGGACACTTGGTGAGGAGCAGTGGATCACAGTGGCACAGTATCACACACCCAATGCTGACAGAGCACAAAGGACCAAAAATAGGATACAGCGTATGGTAAAAGGCTTGATTTGCAAAGAGGATCCAGGTCTAAAGCTATAAATACCTTGCCAAAAGAGGTGTTAAAACAAATGTTAATGAATCATAAACCGTATATTTTCTGTAACATACTCATTGCTCATCTTCTCCTGAGCAGCATTGTATGCTGGCAAAGGGGACGCTTGGAACTCAAATGCCCATAGAGACAGTAGGTTTTACTTCACCTAGCTGGCCCCTGGATCACCAGCATAACTTAGAATATATTTTACCTTCTAGGAGAACTAACAGTCTTAATTTTCCTAATTGTCTCCAGCAACGCTATACAACAAATGCTCCTAGGTGGTAACATGTTCTTCCTGAAATCAGTGCTGTACAGGACTTTGAATGTTGAAATCTTTTTTCAGTAATGTAATAATGCACTTTCAGATAGGATATCTATATGCAGGCAATGTATCAATGTGTTAATATTCTCTGGAAGAGAAGACTCTGGGGAATTTGTTTAACTACTTGATGCCTCTGAGGGCATCACATACCATTTGGGTGCACGGTGTATTCTGGCAGTGGGATATAAACTTACAAAAACTTTCAGCTGAGAGAGCAGCATTTGCTACTTTGCCTCCTTGAATATCTGAAAGGAAACGTGCAAAGGATGCTATGAGCAGGGGTGTCAGAGCCTGCTTTTAGAGAAATTATCAAAGAACTTTTGGGTTGGTCAGGCTATAGAGATGAGTTTTTCTGTCACAGCATTTTCTGTGGGGAAGTCACGCGATGCAGCAGGTACGTTGCTATTGTTACAATATATATTTGTGATTATCCAGAGTTAGATTAGTATGGCTGATTCAGGGATTCATCAAAATGAGCTTGTACCTTCCATAAAGGTTAACTTTGACTTGTACAAAATGCATTAAAGATGAACAGTCTTCAGCGCTATGCTCTTCAGAATTTTACAGTGAATGAGCTACATGTCATTGATTATTTACGGAGCACTCCACACCATAGTAATTCCAAAGTAATATCAAGATATATGTATCCTGAAGCTTGTTGGAATGGAAAAAATGTTACCAGTGATATTTTGTAAAATAAGTACAGTATAAAGGTCATTGTGGGGAGGTGTAAAATTACAGGATATCTTGGCCATGAAATTCAGTTGAAATAAGTTCAGAAATTATTAATCTGTCCTTAGAGTGAAATGATGCATTGGCAAATCTGCAGTGAACTGAATTTCACTTAGGTTTTTGTTTTAAGTGGAAAACTGAAGGGAAGAGAAACCCCAGCTGCACAAAGATTTTCGATTTCACCATGTTCCCACAGAAGAACTGCAGTTTTGACAGGGCTTCAGCTTCAACTGGCAGCACGTCCCATAAGAGATTTTTTCCTTTCCTTTCTTATACAAAGACAGTGTTTAGTATTGTATCTCTGTGTGTTTGCCTGGAGCAATCTAAGGTACTATGGCTTTTCTAATAGCGATCCACATTTGATTTTCATATTATGGCTGTTCAAGGTTTCCAGTAGTGTTTTAGTTTTAATTTGACAGAAATTAATAAATATAAGGAGAAAGCTATCATACATCAGCACTGTAGAGTGGTATTGTCACACTTCCTAATTCGTTAGACAATAAGAATAATCTACCACTTCCAATTTAGACTCAGTAAAATAAACACATGTATATTAATGATTTTAAAATATTTCTGTTCAGCCAAGCATGTCTTCTTTATGCAGAATAGCATCAGATCAATAATTAGTTGCCATGCATTTTAATAACAAGAGTTTTTGGTTAAGATTGTTTTTCATAATTTTACATTTATGTTTGACAAGTTCAGGAACTTGTCTTATTTGAAAGAAAAAATACTAATGCAGAAATTACTTCTCATTGTATTATTGCTTGCCAAATCTAATATGTAAATACCCAGTAGAACTCATGCTTATGTTAATGGGGAGAGGATCATAGAAATCTTGTAGACAGAGTCTATTTGTCCCACTTTGTTCCACACATTAGTATTCTCTATGGTACTTAATTATTCAGTGTTTTAATTTTAAATTAAAAATAAATACTGTACATGAATGATAATTTGAGTGAAATGATAGGAAAACATTGTCACAATGAAATACAAGATAAGTTCCTTTACGGTGGTGTTCTGGTCAAAAAAAGTATCATGAAGAACTACTCCATATATTTCCTAAATTTAACTCGCTGCCATCATTACGGATCTAAAGAATACGTACCAGTGACTGGTTATAATGTGGAAGCCAACTGAAACCATTGTATAGCCAAAGGCATAGTGAACTTATTATTTAATACTGGATTTATTACTTCTGTGCACATTTTGCGGAGTATGAGGGTTGTCACCTTTAGTTACAAAATTCATGCCTGGCATAAGAAGTAGTTTTTATATATGGATTTTGTGTTATCCTAATGGCTTTTCTCAAAATAATTCATTAACCACAAGCTTATAGCTGACAATTTTGCCAAGATTTGGCTGACCTTGAAGGTTGCTCTGGCTGTAGTTGTTGGGCATCACGGTGGACTGTAGTACCAGTCTGAAACAAGAGGAAGCTTTTATCTCCTGCACGGAATTGGCTGCAGAAGTGACCTTCCTCTAGAAAATGGCTTTTCCATTTGCACTGAAGATAGTGGTTGACAACAGAAATAAGTTTCTAGGGAAAAAAAAAAATGCTATGGATATGTGAAAGACCTAAAACCTGACTGACTCCTTTAATTTGATACCAGGATGGAGACGAAGCTTGATCACCAGAATAAGAAACCAGAAGCATCTGCTTTCTAATGCACTTTTGACCTTTTTGGCATGATCAACAGTGGCAACCGATGCTGATCACTACCATGAGGTTATTGCACCAATACAACCCTCCTAATTATCCTGCTATCACAACTGCAATGGCTGAAATACAACATGATCTTGGTGACAAACATTCTCATTTTCCATACCTGTACCATGAGAGAAGCAGTACCTTTTCCATCTCTGTTTTGAAAATAGTATCTAGGTAGTTGTAGCTGTCTGTGTCACACTGAAAAGAATATTGAATTGAGTCACCATTTGCTTAGAAATTGTATTTTTAAAAGTATTAGTAAATTATTATTTAATATAGTAAGTATGTTATAGGTGGGAATGTAGATGAATGCAACCAGGTGTTAAATTGTATTGAAATATCTTTAATTACTTGCTACTAGGTTTGAGGACATTTTGAAAGAATCTCATCATAGAAATAAGGCTAGAACTAGAAGGGTCTTTATGGGTCACTCTCAGGATTTCAGAATATTCAGCTGTAAATTTAGAAAGTAAATACAGGTGGTAATTCTTTTTCAGAGTAATCACATGCTTATTCTACAAAGCCACACTTTTGTTTAGGTGACAGTACTGTTACCCAAGATACATAGCCACCACACAGAGCTACAAGTAATGATCTATATGTTAAACTTCTTGCTTCCATCCTCCCTCAGACTGCAAACCTGTACTCATTGGTAGAAGCAAACCTTATTTCACCATTCCTTTATCTCCCTTCTCCCCCTCAGGTACCTGGCTTCACTACTGGGCACCACCTGCAGATGGGTGTTTCGTGACCAGGGAGCTCCCTCTTTCTCAGCCCAGTTCTGTGATAGTTACTCTGGAAGGCTCTCTGTCTTCTTGATCATGTGTGAAGACAGTTTTCTTTGCTCTCTTTAAATTAGGAGCCATCTCGGAATTTTGGTTTGCTGTGGTTGTGATCCTTTGTTTTCCCAGACCAGTTTGGACCTGCTGTAGCTTGGACCTGGACTGAGCTGTGGTTCAGTCACTTTCCACCTCATTCCTCTTTTACATGTTCCACTTCAACCACATTTTAAAACTCACCAGCTTGTTAGCAGCTTTTGTACTCATTGCATTTACTTTGGGGAGTTTGTAAGAGGCCCTCAGCTCTAGCAATACACAAACCACGTAAAATTACGCATTGTTATTGATAATATAGTTCAAGTAAAAGTCTGATTGTTGCATTGTTAATTCACAATGGAAACAAGCAGGAAGTCCAATCCCCTGTTGTTACTGGTGCTCAAATCATATAATCCTGTACATTTATATTAAGCTTCATCTTACAGGCAGTTGAATTTTTTTCTGCACTATTCTTACTGGAAGCCTGTTCTAGAACATCTTTGCTCTTGTGACTAGAAACCTTCTAATTTCTTGCCTAAATTTATCCTATTTAAGCTTTTTGCTTTAGTGCCAGTACTCACCTGTAGCACAGAATTAATTTTTTCTCTTTAAGGTGTTTCCCATGCTAAACTTTTCATTGACTCCAGTAATTCTCCCTCTTTGTCTTGCTTCATCCCCCCTGTCTCAGTTGTCCTTCTTTGCACCTGTTCGAGTTTTTTGTTCTTGAATCTCAGGAGCACCATTATTCAGAGTATTTCAGAAGAGGTGATACGAGTTCCTTGTGCAGTGGTGTAAGTTCTTTGCATTTGGAAATACCTTCCTGGGTACATCCTAAAGTTGCATTTGTCTTTTTGACAAGTGCATAACACTGACACCTCACAGTATCCGCAGTCATGGGGGAGCATGGGCTGGTAAATTCAGCAGTTATTCTGAGCAGCTGGGCAGATGCTGGCTACGTGTGAAGGGATTTGAATATTTTTTTAATAAATCAACACTTAACTCTTCACTTTGAAAAAGTATCTGTCAGTTCTAATTGGTAAATTTTAATAGTTTGTAGGCTGTAATTTAATAATTAAGGGCTGGGAATTCTAAATGAAACAGAAGACAAGAATCAAAGCAAAATTCATGATAGACAAAAGTTACTGCTAACAGTCACATTATCCAAGCATTATCTTGTATTTTAAAAGTATCCATCTATTATATGCAGCCGTGTGGTTCTCTGCATAAAGATTCTTCTTTCTGTGCTAATGAACAAAACAGAAAGGTTTACTTGAAATGTTGGAGCAAGAGATACTGTATTTTTTTTGCCATCTTGTTAATGGAAATAAGATAATTCTCAGTATAGGAGAGCTGCATTTCTTCACCTAGAGGACAATTCAATAAAGAAAGGGATAGAAATAAGTCACTTACCTTAGTAACATATTCCTGATAACTGGGGCAGCAAATCAATATCACAAGACCAGGGATACAGGACATTAATAATCTTTTCTAGATGGTCAGACAAGAATAGCCTTTTCAGTGGTACCAAACCCAGGATATAGATGTGTACTAATAGAAGGATACTTAAGATTGGAGCTATGTTTAATAAGTTAATTGATTCCTGTTGCACACAGAAACTATTATCTGAATTACCAAGCAGGGTAGGACTTTGGTTAGTACTAAAGTGAGTTACAGAAATATGTCATACTGAAGAGCTGACCACATGCATGAGGCCGAATAGTGAATTCAGTTTTGACTTGGCAGCTGTATCTCAATCCTGTCATTAGATAAGTCCTTGATCCTGTATGTTTCAGTTCAATATATATGAAACCTGGGTATGATATTTGTCTTCTGTAAGGTGCTAACAGTTAGTTTCAGGCCTCATTTATGTGTACAGAACTGAATTGTACAGGTATTCCGGTATATTATATGGATATATTCAATATACTATATGAATACGAAAATGTTACACCAAAATAATTTAGTTATACCCAAATGTGACTTTATTCTGACACCAAGACTCATATAGAATCTAGCGGGGGAGATAATCTTGATAGCTGTTCAACACAGTCTGTAACACCACTGACCACAACAGCCATGCCAGTTTTGCTTTTTAGGCATGTTCTTACCTTTTACATAGCACTTTGGAGGTTTAGACCCTGCTTTGTCACAGCATCTAATTGTGGGCTTAACATATGATAGAGTTCAGTGGTAGATTTGCATTTAAGCATAGGCTTAAGGCAATTGCTTCACCTTCTAGTGCAGATGCAATAGGGTAATTTTTTCCTATATAGTCTAGAAGAACTTGTGGCAAATGATACATCATCCCAGAGCACATCTAATATAACCAATATTCAGAGTACACTGGATTGATATTATGAACAGATATATTGGAAATACATCTGTTTTTCTGTGAAACAAGATCTTTGCTGTGGTTGAGTCCAGTTGAAATTTGAAATTTTTTAGTCTAGCTTTTGTTTTGATATAAATAAGCTGGGAATTCATGGGATTGCTTTGGAGGCTAAACTGTACAGTGGGAACAACAGGGTGGTTCTTTGTGCATTGCATAGACATTTCCACTCCAAAAACCCATAAAGCTCCAGAACTCTGCACCTTTCTAGGGATGACTATATTCAGAGGAAGGGCTATGCAAATGTGGAACCACGTGGTTTAACTTGAATGTTTGACAAGTGTATATTCTAGAGAATTGTTTTTCCCTCTGTCAACAAAACCCTGTTAGACCCCACAATATACTTTTAAGATCAGAGCCTTACAAAGTCAAAATTACTATGGAGAAGTGGATGGATTGCTATATCCCTTCTGCAGTTTCAATTAAAAGGTCTGATCATCAAATGAGCTCACACTTTGGGCTTTGCAGTGGGTCCTGAATTGTCATTCACTTGCTAATTATGCGGTCTGGTGCTGGTGATTAGGGAGGAGGAAATAAAGGCTGAGTTTGACTGTGGATCTGAAAGTGAGCTTTCAAAGGTGACGATTAGAGAAAACCTCTTTTGACTTGCAAACTTCATATAGAGTCAGAGAAAGATTAAATCCGGATCCAGGAGCTTTGTTTGGACTGAGGGACATTTCCAGCTGCAGCTACACTTTGCATGGTTACGTTTTAGCCCAATCAATATGCATAGCGGGTGGGCCATACAGAACCCGTGATATCAACTGCTTACAGGGTTAGAAGTTTGCTTTCTGATCAGACGTGCATGTTAGGCTTCAGTAAATCTGCTGTACTGAATCTGTGAAGCAATGCTTTTCAAATATAAGACACTACTGAACTCAATAAATACAAAGAAATTGTGTTATACTGTATAAAGGATAATAACAAATTTTGGCAATGCTTTAGAATAAATGTTCTTCTGATATTGTTCCATTGCAGGTATTTTTACTAAGAGGAAATTCTGAAATTTCAAAATGGTAAAGTCTTCCAGGAATGGAAACAGAGTGATCAACAGGAAGCCTAAGATCCAACCCCATGGGGGTAAAATGAGAATTGAAGCCAACTTAGAAGTTGCAGAAGAAGTTAAAACAAACAGTAGGGGTTTTTAGCCATCAAAATTAGATGCCAGCAAGGAAAATAACAGTGAGGCTGGCTTGAGTGAGGATGGGTTTAAGGTTGGCATAGAAGCTTTCCAAAAATAAGATGATTTTGTGCCTCAGTGTTCAATTTGGACAATGTCTTTGAACTTGGATGGGAGAAAACTGGCTTTATGGGAGAGAATTTGGAAGGATGGAAATGATGCCTTTTGAGGTAGAAGTAAAATTCAAGCAGCGCTGTTTCAGGGGATCTGCGTCACAGTAGTCTGAAGGAATTGGCATTAGAAACTGCATTTCTACTTGAAGGGTATTTAGGACTATGTTAAAGTTGGAGTGGTATGAGAAATTTCAGACATGATTCCTATATTTAAGATAGGAAAAAAGCTGTGATCTAGTTAAATGTAGGCATATTAGTGTGACACGAGCAGTATGCAAGGCATTAGAGTGCTTTTGGAAAGAAGAGTAATAGAGAGCACAGCAAATGGAAGAAGTAGGATAACACACAGAATAGGTTTACCGAAAGCAGATTTACTAGATTAACTCGATAATCTTTCTTTAGATTATCCTGATCTTTTTAGACAAAGAAAATGCCAATAGATGTGATGTATATACACTATGAGAGAAGCCTCTGACCCAGAGCTACATGGAGAATTGTTTGACTGGAAAAGATGAAGATTAGACCCAGAATTGTAAAATAAGTAGAAACTGGCTAAAGGAGATAATAACAGATGAAGCTGAAAGAAGAAATACCAGGTTAGAGGGAGCTAAAAATGGAGTTTCTGAAGGCACAGTCTAGGGACCAATATCACTTAATATTTTCATTAATCAACTAGGCACAAAAAGAATAAGAACCTGCTAGAGAAATGTGCTGATGGCTGAAGGTGGGAGGGATTGTCAATAGCAAGGAGGCTCACAGCACACAGAAAAACAGAATATCCTCAGGGACTGGGGAGATATAAATGGGATTACATTCAACAGTTCAAGTAGCAAGGTCAGGTAGCTGGGAACTAATGACAATTTCTAATATAAGGTAAGGCTTGTCAGTTGGACTGATACAGAAGAACTGGGCATATATTTGGCACTATATCAAAAGAAGCATTTCCAGTCGAGATAGGAAAAAATTAATGGCCTTTAGAAGGCTTTAGCAAGACCTTTCCATGACTGTGGTGAACAATTGTAGGCACCTGTGTTTGAAAGAAAGAAATTCAACCAAGAGCAGGAGCAGAGAAAGGTGAATAGTTTGATGGGGGAATAGGGATTTTTGCCTTAGCATACTAAAGGCTGCAAAGAATCATCCATAAACACAATAGGAGTGAAGAGGATCTTTTTAAGCTTTGACAATATTGTTACATAAACAAAATAATTGTAAACTAGTCATCAGCAAGTTACCCTGTATTTTAGATGAGGGTTTCTAATGAAAGATAAGAGTTTCTGGAAAAGGTTTTCACAGCAGCAGTGGGGAGAACCCCTGTGACTAATTCTGTGATGGGTACACGTCTGAGGGATTCAACAGCGCGACTGCATGCTGCAGCAGCAGACTGGGCTCCGCGACCAGTGTCCCATCATCTTGTTCTGATTCGTTCTGGTGCCACATTCATATAAATCCACTTCAGTTTTTAACCCTGAAGTCCCCTCAGGTGAGCCCACAGCATCACTGATCTGGAGCAGGGTTATGACATTTCTGCAGCTTTGGCAGAGAGGGGTGGCAAGGAGATTCTCCAGCCTTTGGAAATTAGGGTGGGGGGTGTGTGGGGATTTTTTGCCTATACCCACCCCTTTGGCACTGAGAAATGGCGGGGGGAAGCAGCCAACTTTACTGCATAAAGACCTGAAATGAAGCTGCTCATAAATAAGAGGTGGGTTTCTCCAGTTATTCTTTTGCCTAGTCAGACCATCACTATTTTAATCCAAAATGTTCAGCTGAAAATATCAGCTTCTCATTGACAAAATGAATACTGTCCCCTCCCCCAGCCATTAGGGTTTCTGGGTTTCTGCTAATATCTTTTCCATTTTCTGTATTTAATTTGTCTAGCAGAATAAAATAAAAACATGCTGACATTTTCAAGGAAATCAGATACTTCCCATGAAAGTTTTGATGGAAAATTTTCAAAGAGCCCTGAGGCTCAGGAGCTGGTTGCATCGGGGTGTGGCCAGCTAAATCTGCTGCCTGACTCAGTGGGGGCAATGCCTGAGCATCTCTTAGACCCTCCGGACTTTCAGGTGATTACTTCTAAGAGGAAAACATCTTTTATAGCAAGCCACGTGCTCTGGGTGGCACTGACTTTGCTCTCGCAGCAGTTCTGGCTGACCTTGATGTGAGTGGTGCAGAACGCTGAGACGCGGCTGTCTCCACCCTCCCCTTCCTCCCCCTCGCACTGCGGAGGCACATGAAAACTGACCACGGCGTAGCCCTAAATGTTTTATTTTTAACTTTTGCCAGACAACACGTGTATCTAAGGCCAAACAAAAAGAGCCAGAGAATGGGGTGTAAGTGCTTGTCAATGTCAGACCCAATCATTGTCAAATAGGGGCTGGATTCTGCAGCTACGCTGCACACAGAGCTCCCGTTTCCTTCAGTGGCGCTCTGAAGCCACAGCAATGAATGCCTAGAGAGATGGATAAAGGCAGACAGACACAGATACAGACTGACAGAATCAACCCCCAGATGGAGGTTGCTTGAATTTACCAGAAATTAAGATGCTGTACTGCTTAAGAAAGAGTTCCATGAGCTCATTAAGTCTCTTTTATGTCTCCATTTTTGTTTTATCCTCCACCCTCTTACAAAAAATACTTTGTGTTATTTGCAGAATGAATTATAGGAAAATTGTCTATGGACTAAATAAAATGTTTGCATTCTTTCGTACTAGCAAAGTCCTTCATTGAAGGCTTGTGTTTTTTAAAGGAGAAGAAAATGCAGTAGGACGTAATAATGTCACATATTCTAACTTGCTCTTGTAAACCAGGACTTCTTAATATTTTCCTTTTAAATAAAAATGCCATTTATCATTATCAAATGAAGTGTTAATGGAATCAACTCACACACAAACTCATGCATATATATATAAATAAATATAATATATACATAAAAAAATCCTTACTGCAGAGAATGATCAAGCACCTTGTCAGCAATCCATATTATATTCGTTAATTTGATTCCTGCCAAAAAATCACTTAAGTGAGACCTTCTGATTTCTTTCTTTAACGCTTGAGGCTCCTTTCATCTAAGCAGTGTTTATTAACCTATTTCTGAAAATCAGCATAAGCACAAGCTATATTTAATCTGTTCTTTTCATGTGCTTTGTGTTTTTTTTAATGTGTTTTGTTTTGTTTTTAATTCCAGTGTAAGAATTAGAAATTGAGCATTGGTCAGTATAAAAAAACCCCCACTGGTTCAGATTGTGACAACTGAAATGATAAAAACTAGGGTTTATTATGTCCATTTACATTCTTTAGCGAAGACTGGTTCTAGTTTAATTCCAGGGCTAATGGTAATGACAGCAAGAAAAGTATACTCACCAGAAGAATAATACTGTGACCTGATGGGTGAGGTTTGGGGTACAGCTTCAAAACTCTGCGCTCCGCCCCTAGTCTTACTAGGGTCCCCTTCTGCTACCTTGAATAGCCCGCGAATAGCCTGCATGCCTCTGGGTCCCCACCAGAAAGGTGGGTTATTGAACTCCTTAGTTAATTTGAAATCTGCAGATTAAAAGTGTTATATGACTAGATATTCTTGTTAATATCTTCACACCAAAAATTGACTTAAAACCCCAGTAACCAATTTACTCCGTAGCTCCCAGAAACCAGATCCATTTTAAAGACAAACAATTGGCATAATTTTTACAGAGTTGGCAGATACACCTAGAGCTGCATGGAAGAAATCCTGGTCCCATTTGCATGAATGGGGTTTTTCCACTCAGATGAAGGTGTCCAGGATTTCACTTATACTTTTCAATATCCAGGCTACGGTAAGGCAGACTGGAACAAGGCAAACTTGCCACTGTGTTCACTGTAAAAGCAAGGTAGCTCAGGATTGCCTATATGAACCAGCTTGTGCATTCAATCGCAGTGTGGAGATACCCTCGTTCACCAAATTCTCCACCTTTGACAATATTAGAGCTGGATTTTATCAGCTCTGAGGAGTTTTCCCTAACAGGTTATAGACGACGGCTTTTGTCCTTCTCCCAGCTCTGCAGCCAAGGGTAAAACACTTGCCAAAACGAAACTATCACTTGTAGAATTTAATGAAGCTCCTTTTACCTGAGGTAAGGTTGTAGCTCAGGTTTATATAGGAAGGACCCTTCCTGTCTGGACACCCCCAAAATTCCTGCCAGGAAGGATGAAGCTTATTTTCCAAACTGTTGTAAAAAGATGATTGTGGTAGTGAGATAGTCCTTATAAAACTGATCGTAATCTGAAAACCGAAACAGAAAGATACCAAAAAGGTAAGAAAAAGTTATTTTGCTTTTTTTCCCTGTTTATTTAGAGATGTGGGTGGCATCCAGTCAGGAGATGTCTTTGCGTCCCTTAGAGGGAGTCCTTCGCCCTCCCCATCAGGCAGGGAAAGCAATGGGATAACTTGTTGAAATTTAGAGACTGAATCAAACTCAAATTCTCTAAGAACTCAAAATAAATGATGTTTGCTCGAGCCACTCAGTTCAAACATTCCTGAAAGATGTTATACCTTACAAGTATCACTTGCATTTGTATACATTGGGAAATAGAGTGGGTAATAAATCTTCTTACTATTTATTGCTCTGCCAATATGTATCTTGGCAATATTAAAATATATGCATGCATGCTTATGAATTTTATTTCTCTTCAAAGGAGCCAGCTCCTTGTACTAACAACCACAGCTATGACTTGATAGACTTCTCTTTACCTGGCATGCCTATAGAAATCTCTAGAGAATTAGAATTCTCATTAAGTGCACTGGAAAGCAGAATTTAATCAAATGTATGCCAAGCTCACTGTTAAAAATATGCAACTATAAATTGCATTTCTGTAGAAGTTGTTGCAGTCCTACAGTGACCACTGAAGTCTTTTTTATTTATTGTACCATGAATACAGAATAGATAAAATTAAATCCTCCATAATCAATGGCTCCAATTTACATGCGTTACTTGTCAAAGTGACTTTCTCTGGTCCCCACAAAATGCTATATAAAGTGACATCTCACAAGTCTTCAGGAACATCCTAAGATGAATCTGAAAGATAAATATTGCAGTTGTGAGTCTTTCTGTCATGACTCAAATAATTTTAAAATTGCAGAGATGTATTCCTCTAACAATGTTAAAATTGTTCTAATGCAGGATAAAATGGTAGTTTTAGCCTCTGTAATTTTTATAGCATCTTGTAATTTCCATGCACTTGTTACAATTCTCAGATCAGGAAAGATTACAGGAGAAAACGTTTTCACTGGAAAATCTGCTCTGCTGCTCATCTTCCCTGTGAAGCATATACCCAATATTTAGAATCTAGGAAGGCTTTTATGAGTTGTTTGATGCTGTAAGTGTCAAAGTTAGGCCATTTGATTTGAATTAGCGTCATTTCTGGAGTCTCTTAAAGGGATAAGTGTGAGCCTACCTCCTGGTTTCTCCCCAAAACATACTTTTATGACCACTGATGCATTCATCTATATCTATTCTATTTGGGGCCGCTCACCAGCAGGATGGGAGATGTTTGAGAAACATGAAATGTCAGAGTGAAAAATTTGTGTCCTTTGGTTCTGCTTTGAATTGGTTCTAAGTCCCCAAATTAGAAGAGCTATGATTACCACAGAAGGGGTTTTAGAAGAAGCACTTGAACAGTAAAAACCCTCAAAAAGCAGGTACCTTAAGTGTACTGAGGTCTGATAGAGTGCTGTTGACATGTGTGACTATCGTTAAATATACTGCACTGGAACTTTGGGCTTGGCTGGTGATATGTTCCTTTCAGTGAGCCTTTCAGGCTGTTTTTGGGTTAGGGTGCCGCTGTGACTGTAGCTGTGATGACACGGCAGAAGGGAAGAGCAGATATTTTCTAGACAAACTGATAAAGAGGGAGAACTAAGACCATCCTTTGGGCTCACACACAGGTCAGAAGAGGAGCAGGACAAGGCAGTGTAGAGAGATATCGCTGTGACGTTGTTGCAACAAAGACACGTTGAGTTTGCATCATGAAAATGTGGCTATGAGTGTTAATACCATGTCAGGCTGCACACCTGCAGGCGGTATATCAACATCATGTTTTTCTTTTGATTCAGCGGCTGAGGATACGTTTTGGAGAGGTACAAGGCGGCCCAGGAGAACCCCTGCATGGGCGTTTTGGCACATATGAAGGATGGTGCACAACTGTGTTGCTCCAGGGAGAATTCAGGGAAGAGTTTGGGCAGCTCCAGAAGGAAGAGTCCCCCTGGAGACCTGCCGACACACAGGGGAACTTTTTGACTTTATATCCAAGGAAATAAACAGGCAGATTGTCTTCTTGTCATGGGACTGGGCTAGCAGCCCTGTGCCTCTCTCCATACCTTTGGGAATAGCCTGGGTTTCCCTAAACGGTGAAGGGGCAGTTATGCTTCTTGTCAGTGGTTGGTAGAGAATTGCCTGCACCCCTCTCCCATCTTACATATCCCCATAACGGTTGGGAAAATAACCCTGCACTTAGAGAGGACAAGGAAGTTGTCTACAAAGCATGGTCAAGAGAGCAGACTCCACAGGGTAGAATAAGGGACAAAATTGGCACATCCTGTCCTGCATCCTTCAGGCTCAAATTAAGGGGACGTGCAATATCACTGCCCATACCTGGCTGGAGGGAACTGGAACTGGTGAATGAGGATGAGGGGATGAATAATTAACATAATTACTTATATTTAACATTGAGAAATGTTTTGTAGCTGTGAAACAGATTTTCAGAGACTTTTTTTTGGAAGTTTTTTTTTTTCCTGTTACAGTTAGTGAACATCCTGTGTGCTAAGCCCTATTCTGATGCCTGACCGAGGCTGGTGTGAGATGGGGTTAAGATCAGACTCTCTGTGCAGTCTTTGGCCCTTTCTCATTCTCTGGCTGCCAGGACTGGCTCTGAGACACAGGGCCCTAAATCACAAACCTAGAGATGAACAAATCTGGCCTAAAGCTGCCCATGCTTTCCACCCTCGACCCTGTTTGAAGCAGAGCCCAAATAAACATCTTTACTTTTCAGAGGGAAATTGCTGGAGCACCAGTGCTGTAGTACCCCAGAGGCCAGCTGGACTGAGTGCTCAGCGCTAAACCCAGCCTTTCTGTATGAGATCATGTTTTTTTAACTCATTCTCTCCATTCTTAGTGTCTGAAATTCTATAATTAAAAATTAAGACAAGTAAAGAACACAAAATTTTGAGTTAGAAACTGAAAGATAAACTTTTCTTCCCTCTTAAAATTGATGTATATATTTTGTTCTCATAAAGAGCTGTTGGATACAGCATCACCTCAATTATAATGAAACAGCAAAGAAATTCCACATTGGGAAAGGTTTTCTGAGGGTATATTCTCAGTTACTGCTGAGGATTAAAAATAACCTTCTCAAGCTATAAATTGGTTGAGACAGTAACAGGACAAAAATCATAGTGAAATCTAGTAATGAAATATTAATGCTACCATGTTAAGCTGGGAAAAATCATAAAAATTCATTTTGCAGAGTTACGTAGATCATATTGCTGGTGTCCTGAGCTAGCTAGATTTTAATGTACAGTGCTTTCTACCTGTGTCCTATTCCTATATACAATTCCTATTAGCAGGAAAGATGACCAAACTCTTAAGTCATGTAGCTGCTTCAGGAAAGCAAAGAAACCCTGTTGGAGTACATGGCAGTAGCTCTCTAGAATTAGAAGGCATGTTGCGAGTGACACAAAAGAGAGCTGTCAAGTACCTGGCGCTTTGCTTTACTGCTCCGCTAAAAGGCCATTGTAGAGCTGCAGCAGACATATGGGGAAATTTTATTTCTAGGGCAACATTATTTTGTGTGAAACTGAAATTAGATAAAAACTAGGCGTAAAGGTATGTTTGAATTTCAGTCAGTGCTTGATCTTTCTATGCCAGAAGGACCTCCCTTGGATACTCAGTCTAGCTGCGGGCTTTCTTGCAGGTCCTGGAACCTGCAGCTTTCAGAAGTCAGGCCAATTTAAATTGTGTAGATTTTGCTGCTTTACATAACCTATTTGAATTCGGTCGGTTAAAAAACCTGCAAGGTAAATAGGTACATTCTGCATACGCCTGTCCTACTGGCTTAGGCGGTAGCTTTAATGTCACACAATTAAACAAAGTGGCAAGAGGAAGCCTAGCAAGGTCTAGCCACATGGCGTTAACCGTGCGCAGTGCTTTCCAGAGCAGAAGGGGTGGCTGATTCACTGTCCAAGCAAGGTAACTCCGTTTTATCAGTGTCCCTCATCCTCCAGCTCGTGTCAGCTGCCGTCCCTTTCTGACACACCACAGAGCAGCTCGTGCGTTATCAGCAGCGGCCATAGCTCAGCTAGAGGTAGCTGCGTTAAGCTCACAGATGTAACAAGGACTGTAAATGTTATAATTTGTACAGCAGGTTGGAAGGAGGGTTATGATCCTTGCAGTCAGACTGGCTTCCCGTGCCCAAGAAAAATCAATCCTGGAGACACACTTGGACACACAGAGGCACTGAACAGAAGAGCACAGGTAGCTTCCCTTGGAAAGAGACGGGCACCTCCAGGATGAAAGGGCAGTCACGGGATGAGAGCAAGAGCAGCAGACCTCGCCATGGAGTCCACATCTGGTGTATCTGGTAGCGAGACAGAGGCATGGTACCTCCAGAAAACCAATGTTGGAAGCAAGGTGCTGAGCCTGAGATGGGGTCTTAAAAGGGGCAACCAAACCCAGAGGGACTGGCCTTGTGCCCAG
This sequence comes from Himantopus leucocephalus, assembly GCA_003993805.1. Taxonomy (NCBI): domain Eukaryota; kingdom Metazoa; phylum Chordata; class Aves; order Charadriiformes; family Recurvirostridae; genus Himantopus; species Himantopus leucocephalus. The sequence goes on along the minus strand of RSEF01000008.1, from coordinate 25,695,146 downwards.
GACAGACATGAAAGCCCAGAACCAAGATGCTCTAAGGGGAAGGTATGGAAATACCAAAGGTTTGTTCCAATGGCCTGCAGAAATCCTGTTCTTCACCCCACACCTGGGTCTTCCCTGATGCCAGGCAGTCACTGAGTTTTGAGGCTGAATTAACTTCAGGACATCACTACTATGCTTTCTTTTTTCTCTCTAGGGCCTGAATACTGTAGGGGTTTGCTCCCCCTGAAGTCTCAGAGGAAGGCTCAGTCAAATCAAATATAGAGCTGCTTTGCTGCCTGTGTGCCAAGGATAAGAAAGCTAAAAAGAATTATATCAAAGCAGCTCCCTGGACTAGCCTGCCTGTAAGCATCACCTTGCAACTGCATCCCTTGATGCACAGACCTCGCTGGCCTGAATTTTGCCTGGCCCTTTGCTGTACACATGAGACATGCAGACCTGCTGAGGGGACACTCCAGGGTGACTGTGGAGTGCTGGGTGCGTGTGCCATGGGGCAGCACCTAGGCAGGCCGATCCCGAAGGCTCAGCACCGAAACAGAGCAGACAGCATAATCTGTTTAATGGATCCTTCTGCTGCTGCTGAATAACTCCCTAGTTCAGATTACTTTTGCTGCAGGCACGATTAGTCAGCAATTGACAGGGCAGGGGGTCTCAGTGGGGAGTCTGTAGCTAGCTAAGAATATGAGCCAAACAAACATTATTTTCCGGCTTATTGGGGGAAAAACCTGTGGAGAGCAGAAAGTTTGTCCCTCGCTGTTTTCCTGGGTAGGGGTGCAGTCTCGAACGCGATGAGACAAACACTTGAGGATGGCTGATAGCACTGGAGTGCAGAATAAACAAGGAAATGATACTGGATCCCAAGGCATAGAAAAAAAAAAAAGAGACCTGGTAAAGACAGCTCAATGTCAGAGAGAAGAAAAGCTTCCTGAAACCATGAGAAGTCACTAAAACAAGTATCTGAAATGATACACAAATTGTTCTCACCTCCTTCCACCTGAAAGAATCAGGCGCGTTCACAAAATGCTTCTTCAGTGTTTGCCTTTGAATAATGAAACAAAATATAATGGTCAGTAAAGTTAAGCCATTAAGAGTAAATCAGTTCTGTTTCCATCGGAAAGCAGCCTGGGTTACCCTGTAACACTGAAGCCATCTGTAGTTCCCACATCGATTTTCTTCTCCACGGCACCGAACACACAAAATCAGCAGGCGCCTTTGAGTGCTCTCTCAGCCACATGGAGAAAATAGATAAAAGCCCTCTGGGCCTCCTGTATGTCTATGTGCAACCTCACCTGTGTGACACCTGGCTGTGCCCACCACAGAAATAAGCACAAGCAAGCTTGGCAGCCTGCTGACTCGGCATATTTGCTGTGGAGGAGAAAATACTGCCAGGAAGAAACGACCTGCCTCTTTTCTGCAATGCACTGGCGTGCAGCATCCCAACAGGAGTAGCTTTGTTTTGTGCCAAGCGCCTCTGAGACAGAGGAGACTGCGCCCAATTCAGCGGAAATAAAAAGCAACCTCCTCTTTTTGTTATTTGCTGTTCTTGTGGAAACTCTGCTTCCCCTGATCCACTGCAAAATGCTGGTTTTGCTTTTCAGGCAGCTACAATTTTGGCCTTTTCAAGAGAAAATACCTGTTTAAGTGTCTCTGAAGGCATGGCAGCTTCTTCACTGTGCCTGATGTTTCATTGCAGCTGACCCTGCCTTGACCAGGCAATGGCACAGCGCTGGTTCCCTCTGAGGCAGTCCGTGGCACTGTCAGCAGCTGGAAAACCCACTGGCTCCATTTTCTCAATCAAGCCAACTGGCTGAGCAGCACATGGCAGTTCCTGTGTCCCTCCTTTAATTAGACACTCTGAGAAGTGAGAACAGCATCAAATAAGGTGAGGTCCCACTATTAATAACTAGCAAGTGACTGTATATTTAGATAAGTAAAAAAAAAATCCAAATAAAAACCTGTGAACTTAAGATGAGAGACAAAAAGCGCCTTTTATCTTTCTAAGTCCATTTGAACTCTCAAGTCAGGGAACGAGTCCACTTCACAAGACCTCAGAGCCACGCCAAAGCTGTCTCTAGCCTTTGCGTTCAGCATTGCTGTGACTGGTCACAGCATAAGCAGCAGACACCTAGACAGTCACGATCTGCCTGCCGCACAGTGCAACGATGGACCTTAGAAAAGCCATCACTTTTGTTGGGCATGCTGGGCATGGCACTGAACCTGCGTGAACCCACCTTGCCTACAAAGCAGCCTGCAGAAGAGCAGGTCTTCCCTTCTTTCATGAAGCGTTTGCTGTGTTGGTTCGTGTGGGCAGAAAGGCAGCGCTGCTGTTGCCACTGAGTCCGCGGGACTGCCCGAGAGCTGCAGCCCCGGTGTCCTGCTGAAAGCCACAAATGTCAGCAGAAGATGATGAAGTATGAATTCAAAGGTTAGTCTATTTTTTCCCCTAAGCTCTAAAGGAGGGAATCACTACCTTCTGAGATGGATAGTATCATTAATCAGACACCGAGTGTTCAGTCACTTGTACGGTGCCAAATCACCTGGACTTTTATCTTCCCATCCCTACACAGAAGACAAATCCGGGCCTACTAGTGCTTGGGAAAGGGGGTGGGGGGTGGGGTGGGGAAGAAGTTATTAGGGGGAATTTTTGAAGCATAAACAAAATTTCAGCTAAAGGTTGTTCCTGCCATGACACAATTATAAATGAGATGATCATCCACAAAGAACATTATATTTTGTGGCTTTAGCAAAACGATGCTTCTGTTCGAGTGGCAGAATTTAAATTTAAAGGGAGAAGGAGAGGGTTCCTTTAAAAATTCCAGATATTTTAATTAATGCCAATAGCATTAAAATATTATGGCTTGAGATGCTTATGAAAAGTCTCTTTTATTCATTAAATTTCCCAGACCTAACATAATTAGAATTCTTAACATTCGTGATCTCTCAGCATTGGCTTCCAAAATTAATGGTCTGAGTAATTTCTTACAGCAGATGAACTAAGTTTTAAAATAAATGTATTGCAGTAGTAAACATCAGCTTTCTGTAATGGCAGGATGCACCATTCAAAGACAATTTTTGAGAACGAAAACACCCTCAATTTTCTCTCTCCTGGATTTTTGTATTCAAAGGACATAATGAAGGATTGTAAATTCCCATACTCAAAACTTATGGAATCCCTGCACCGCTTGTGCATGCAAATCATGCTGCAGTTTTAGTGTCACATGTTCTTTCTGCCACACTTGGTATAGGAGAGGTTGGTGCTCAGGATGAATTAGGAGGACAGGTTAGTAAGGGATGCTCTTTTCTGTAGGGCTCTGCTTCATTTGCTGTGGAAGTTGAGAGGGCTGTGATGAATGCAGTTGAGCGTGGGGTGCTGTCCTGGTTTGGCCATCTGAATGGTGCCCTGCAGATCTGGGTTCTGCCAAAAGCCTGCTCTGTGAGCCTGGGAAGGTCGTTTAACCCAGATGTTTCGCATGGTGTTGCTAAATGCATGCTATTCATTTTGGCATCTGATTTCCTGAGTGCAGAGCACTTCCAGCTGCAACTCCTGCTGGTGGGCTGTGAACCCAGGAAGAGCCACGCCGAGCTTGGAGCTGTAAAACCTGCTGTTTCCGACTGGGCATGGTGGGATCTCACAGCTCTTTCTGGCAGCCTCCTGATGGTGAGACTCAGGATCCTGGATCCCATTCCAGGTCCTGGAAAACCGGCAGCTCTGGTGGGTGCAAATCATTCTGCCCGTTCCCCTGCATCTCATCTTTGTTCCAGTTCTGTCTTTTCTCACCCCGTCTTTTTGCCTGGCTAATCCCAGTACCCCCTATTTGGGTTCATTTCCTGAGATCCAGTCCCTTTCTCTGTTCAGCCTCAGGCTTCTCACACCTGCACTGCTGTTCTGTCCCACTGTCTTCGCCCAGCCCATCAGACTTCTCTAAATGTCCCTTCCTTTCCTTGTGGCCGCAGTTCATCCAGGCCCAAGCCTCCTTTCTTCTGTGCCAGCATGGCTGAATTTGTTTCCCTCGTGGCCTTGATGCCAGAATACAGGTGATCTTTGCACTCACAGCGTACTGATGAGGAGCTGTGACCATAGGTGGTATCTTGCTCAGATTTTCTGACCAGGCATGAACACATACTCGTGGTGGCGAGTGTGTGAGCCTGCGCTGGGGTGAGGGAAGGGAATTAGCTGCTCTGTGCTGACAGGTCGGTGGGAGGAGGCTACCCCGTTTTGGACAAGCTGAAGGGCAAGATGAGCCCAGCAGGACAGGGTCCTCAGAGTTTTTAGGATTCCCACTTAAAAAAGTCTTTGCTGAGGAAGTCAGATTGGATTTTTTTCAAATGCTTTCACTTGGCCACACTTGCATAGATTTTCATGGCAGTAATGAAAAGGCACATCCTTAATGCAAAGGTCACAATTTGACTAAGTTCTACTCCCCTGTCCAAACCGTGAGGAGCTGTGGTGCATCTTAAAGAAGAGGATGTCAGTTCTTTTTCTCTTTTACCATTACAAAACAGCGCATTGTTCCCTGGCCTTGCCCTTGGGAATAGCTATATTGTTTTGGCTGAAGCTTTCCAAAAAAATTCAGCCTGAGGCAGATGCCCAGGATGGAAAATGACAAGTTACTGGTCAAAATATGACAGTTATAAGCAGCTGAAAGTAGAGTCTTGTAATTGGAAATGTCAGACGGTCTTGACAATAGGCAGTGCTACCAGCCCACCAACCCCAGGAAGTTTGCTCAGGATTTTATGTGTAGGTAGAAGCAGCGCATGCACCTCCTAGTAGTCTCAGTAGTTTCATACACAGCACAAAAAGGTGTAGCAACGTTTTGTGGGTGTTAAAGCATGGCATGAACTGCACTTCTGCGGTCGGCAGCTTTGTCATCTATTTGGACACACCCTGGAGGACCGCCATGCCAGCTTAGCACAACCCTGCGGCTACCTCCCACCCAGGGGAAAGGTTCTGGAAAGAGATCAAGGACTGAAATCCATCCACACCTGAGCTTCCCTCTAGCTATGGCTTTCTGAGTGGAGTTGGATTCCCCAGCACTGGAGTTGCTAAATTGAAGAGTTCTGGGGCAATTTTGCAGGTAGGGATGGCAGGTCTATGTCCCCCAGCCCCTGTGAGTGCCGCTCATGCCCTCAGCGTCCGTTGTGTGGAGGTGTGGTGGGAGTGTTCAAAGTGCTCTGTGTTTCTATTCATTCTTTGGTCTGATAGGTGTGCAGCAACTGGGTTTGGTTTTTGCCTTTAGCCAGCTATCTGACTAGCTGAGGAAAACTTCAGAAGGCTCCAGCCACCACTTGCACTTGAACCATCCGGTCACAAGCTGCCTTTCAGACACCTTCCCAGGAGAAAAAGTCACCTTTCCCTGGTGCAGGGGCAACCATCAGCCCTGCAGTCAGTCACTGCAGTTTCATTAAGTTTTATATTTAACTTTCCCTCAGCACCTGGGACCAGAAGGAGCGTGTTAGTGTCTCGGAGCTGGAACACTACATTGAATTACCTTGTTGGTTTATCTGGTCATAATAGCAAGAGAGATCCCAGTGCTATAGTTAAGAGTCTGTCAGCATTTCCATTATAAACCTCTTATTCTCAAGAGGTTTTAACTTAGCTGTAAAAATCAGTTCCATTGCACAAACTTAGTTTATAACATGGCATAGAACAATATTTTATCTTTTAATATTGAAAATACACACACAGTCGGTTCATATTGAAATATATATGTGTGTGTAGCCAAAGATATACTGGTTTTAGGCAGTGAACAACCTGTTCAGCATCTTTTCTTCTTTTAAATTTGACTGACATGATATTATTACTCTGGCTATTTTAATAGATAAGATACTGTGGTTTGACAATCTCTTCCATTACTGGCACATGAACTCCTCTAATATATGTTAATATGATCACTCACAAGTGCAGCAGAGTCATGCTGTAGAGGAAACATAAGACATTTGCCACAAAGGCTGCTTGCCCTCCTTTTCCTTTTATTCTAGACACTCATTCAAGGAGACTTTGCTCACGCTCTGAAAAAGCAAAGTAAAAGCTTTGACCAGCTGCCTAGCAGGAAGGATTTGGCAAACGTGTCACCATGGTTCTCTCTATTATTGTCTGCAGGGCAAGAAGGCACCAGCAACTGAGCAATAGTCTCCTTCAGGGACCCCTCTCCTGCCTGAACTGGTCCCCTAAGGCCTTTCCTCTCCACCTCATCCTTGGTCTACTGGGCAGCGTGGGCAGGTGGGAGAAAGGCAGTGGAGAAGGCAGCAGCCACAGCTCTCACCAGGGCTTCATCTGTTTTTTTTTGTTTTGTTTTGTTTTGTTTTGTTTTGTTTTGTTTCTTTAACCAAACATTTCTTGATTTCCCAGAAGAAAGCAACTGGATCAGTGTCCTTCAGAGGAGCAGTGGGTGTTCATCTCACCTAAAGATCCAACCCAAGGATACCAATCTTTGGATGGGAGGGTTTGAACTCAATGACAACAAGCACCATACCCATATGGAGCACATGGCCAGAGCGCAGAGCTGCTGTAGAGGGTCCCTGCAGGGCACAGTGAATTGTTTTGGAGGTTTTTGTTTTCTCTCGACGAGGCTGAAAACAGGAAGGAAGCTCCTTCTCCCAAAGCCTCCAGCCCTCCTGAGAAGAGAGGAGCCTGCAGAACACTGGGCAGGATGAGCCATGCAGAGAGCCTCCAGAGTGAGTGTCAAATGAAACATAACCCCTAGAAATTTATCCTTTTTTTCTGGACAAATTGTTCTTTATGTGTTAAGGAAAAGCATTTTTTTCCAGCCTCACTGACCTTTGAAAACTCATGGTTCATGCTCTGGAGACCCGGAAGTGCTCCCATTTTCCTGGTATGGCTGCACTGGTGCAACAGTGACTTTGAGAATGCTATTTTGTCTTAGATAGACTGCCTGGCTGCTGTTGCTTTCCATCCTCAGCCATATCACATGTCCCTCATTTCTTCCTGCTCTTTCCTTGCTGGTACTGCTGAATTTCAAACAGGGTTTGTTCAAGTTGAGATCCACCTTCAGCTGCTGCGTGGTATGGCCAGGCAGCCTGGAGCCTCTGGCTGCCTTTGCTGGAGGTGGTTTCCAAGTGGATTCAAGATTTTCTTGCTCACAGCTTTCCTACGTCTTTTTCTAAGATCCACTTCTCTTTTGACGCTTACCTTTGGACTCCCTTCTCATACGCATACTTCCACCCCTTGGACAAGGCTTATTTTTCAGGACAGAGATTCTCATAAAAATGCTGGCAAAGATAAGGGCCATCCAGGTCTGTGGACCAGCTGATAGAAATTCATCTAAATCCCACGCTGACGGTTTCCTGTTGATAGCCAAGGCTATGCAGGCATGGCTGCAAGCCCATGATTCAGCAACTTTAACTGATTAATCAAGTCACTTGATTTTTTATGCATGCAAGTGTGCCCAAGGCAGCTGTGTTAAGTCGGTTTCTAGTCAGAGTGTTAGCAGTGCTGAGGATGTCAAAGGGTTTTGTGATATTGATATAAATATATATATATGCGTAGTTTTCTGATTAGGCTGTGGTTTTAAATAGTCTTTAGTGGCATTCGTTCAGTTGATAGAATCCTTTCTGCAAATTTACATGCACGTTGTACCTCTGATGCTGCATTTCTTAATTACAGATACACTTTATCTGAGTTAAGACATTTAACAGGCCCCTTAGCATAAATTATACTTGGGGTGTGTGTACTAAGAGTACTTCCCAGGTGTGTGAGGGAATAAGGACATGTTAAAAAAGTGCACGCATCTCAGAAAAGGTTTAGGAAATCTTCTCATTTTCCAAATAAACCGTTGCCAAAATCTGTAAAAACACCAACCCAGAGCAATTTTTGGCTGGGGCAGAGGAATGCTGTATCTTGTATTTCCTACATACCCTCATGATTTTGGGGATGTGCAGGTAGAATTCCAGAGGCTGATGGGCTTGGTAGGAACATAACTGTGTGCTTTGAGACAGCGTGTTTATAGCTCTTGTATTGATAACACAAAGTAATAACCCGAGAAAATGTCAGCATGTTTTCCTGGCACCCTATTAAAAAAAAAAAAAGAGAAGGGCATCTGTATTTCAGGGACCACTGGTAAGGCTTCAGTCATCCTAATGCTGCAAAGGACAACTTTTTTGAGGTATACAGCTGGTGAGAGTGTGAGGAGCAGGTCCCGGGCTCATTTACAGCCCGCGGCTGCCGGCAAGCACTCAGCAGTCTCGGCTGTCCTGGGGGTTAACGCTAAGCATGGAAAAGGCAGGAGATGCAGCTGTACAAAGAGCTTTGCTTTCAGGCTGCTCCAGCCTTCTCATACGTAACTGCACATTTTACTGGCGTGTATTAGGTCAAGAGACTTCATTGCCTTTCTTGGCTATGAAGATTTATAGCCATCGCCTCAGTACAGGGTATCAGGAGACAGGACTTAGTGTCGCGTGGTTCTACTAGGTGTAAAATTAAGAGCGCATTTCAAATCAGTATGTTAGAAAAAAAACGAGGAGGCAAATCAGAAAATGAACGCTTGGCTTCAGGGGAGTCAAAGGGATACAGATATTTGTGTTTGCTAGCGTTTTTTCATGGCAGCAGTAGTTGTTGATGTTTATTTTTCCTCACTTCAGTAGAACAGTGTTTGTTAATAATTCTAATAATAAAACATCCACAACAATTGCCAGATTTGCCAATTTTTTTCAAAACTGTGGCTAAATTGACTATTTCAAAAGAGGAATTTCTTGTGGTGGTTTTTTTGATTGTTTGTTTCTTTTTTTCCCTAAACATAGAAGACCTGGCATAATGTGATGGAGCCTGTTCGGAGCACCTCCATGAATGACTTTGTTCTGGCCAGAAGAGCTCAAATACACTTTACATAGTTTGCATTGTGAGCTGCAACAACTATTGCAAATACACCAATATAAAAAACAAAACAAAAACCCAACCCTGCTAGAACTGACTCACAGATGGACAAATTTGTTATTGTTTTCGTGATCTTTTGCAATGTGTTTGCAGGTTTCCACAGCCTTGTTTAAATTCAAGGAAGGACCTTTTTGCACCAACTTTGCAGGATTTCATTTGTGAGTTGTACATTTAATTCTCCACAGCAGATGGTGATGTGTGGGTGTACTGCTGTATATTTGCAACAGATTCCTTATCCTACAAAATTAATTAAGTGTCTCATGTGCTGATTTAAAATCAGAATTGTATTGTTCGTAAAAAGCTAATTCTTGCATATCATTTTGTCGGGACCTGTGCAATTCCAACAAAATGTAAGGGAAGAAAAGTCTAAGTGCTGCTTTAAAGCAAATGGATCGTGGCAGCTCTAGTCAGTCCTGATGCACAGACTGAAGAGCTAATGATCTTGTGTGTTTAAAAGTCACTTAAATGAAATTAAGTATTTTGGGCCTCAGTGTCAGGTTCCCCAGATTTTGCTAAGAAAAAGGTGTCTAGGGTGGTTCAGCTCCACTCAGTGACACACAGCAGAGACAAGGCCTCCAATTTAAGCCCCTTGTCCTTTGGTGGCTTTCTTTCCTTATCAGGGATTTATTCTTAAACGATTGCTCTTTCAATGGCATTGCTTATGTTCATTTGCAAAGTTTAGGGGATTTTGATTTTTGTTTCCTCCTAATTCGATAATGTCTCGTGTTGTTACGAACGCTGTCACTGGTGGCTTGCACCCGTGCCTCGGCCATGCAGCCATCCCAAGCTGCACGTCTGGGGCTCAGAGGAGAAAGAGAACTGTGAGGCTGAGCAGAGAATTTCAGCAGGTCAGGTGCTTCCAGACTTGCCAGCCCCATGTCACTGACCACTCCCACAGCCCCGTGTGGCACAGAAAACAGGGCTTCGGCTAGGACAGGATCCTCATCCATGCCACTGGAAGGAGTTGGGGGGAACACAGGGCCTTAATGGTTGTGGTGTTAAGCAGGTGGTCAGGATGGATAAAATAAGGCCAAAGATACTTATTTACCTCCTCCTCCTGCCCGAGTGATGGCTACCGGGCTGCAGTGAGACAGGGCTGGTTAATCAGAAACTAAATTTAGGCAATTTGGTTCCTTACGTTCAGTAAAGGATGGATGCAGGGGGTGCTGTGCACCACACGGGCCAGGTAAGGTGATGGCTTGAACAGAGGGTCCCCAGTGCGCTTCCCCTGTGCCACCGGGGCTGTTAACAAAGAACTAAATAAAACCTGTCCCTCTTCTCCTTCAGAGTGTGGAGCAAGGCTGGGCGGGCAGGAGCACCCCACGGCACCCGGGGCTGGCCAGGAGCCATCCACGTAACTGCTATGACGAGAGGGGCTGGGAGCGGGGGGCTGCCACCTGCGGTGGGGGTGCATGGCAGCACGACGGACCTCAAGGCTGGTGGCTGAAGTGTTTGGGGATAAGGCACTTGGTGACAAAGCCCTCACATCCACCCTAAAGCAGTGTGCAATGCTGGAGGCTTCTGCACTTGATGGTGTACCAACGCTCCGCTTATCACACTGGTTTGCTCTGTATCGGGGGGGGGGGAAAAAAGAACCAGCCTTGGGTTGTGTTTGCCCGTGAGTGAGTAGCAGTAGTTGGGTCACGAGTACTGGCAGCTACACACCCGACTGCTGTAAGCCTGGGGGTCCGTTGTGGAATGGATAGGATAGAGGTCTTAGGATTGTATTTTTTGCTACTGCACAAGAAATAATTTGCAGCCCCATAACATTTAAAATCTGAATGAAATTCAAGATGAAATATTTTAAGCCCTTTAAAATATGCTGGACTGGTGTTTAAAAATATCAGATACCTTAGGGGTGTGGAAAACAAAACTTCAAACCTTGTCTCAAAAGCAGCTGTTTAATTTTGTGTGTGTGTCTCCATGTCCCCATCTTACCAGTTATTTCCACTGAAAGGGTACTTCTGACAATTGCTAATCTGAGAGTCAGAAAGAACCAGTCTGATTTCTTGTCTTCAATTGTGGGTGAGTCAAATTAGTTTGCCTTTGTATGACCCGTCCTTTTGGTTGCTTTCTTTTCTACAGCCCTTTCTAATGCTTATCCCTGGTAGATTTACAGGGACCATGCTTTTTGAAACACAGGTTTTGGGTTTATAGGAACAGGAACACTTTAAGCTCAGTGACTCTTTATGTAGAGTAAGTTTCCATTCTCCTGATCACCCTGGTACCTTATTGCACTTGATCCCATTTGAATTTATCGAGCACACCAGAGTGGCATACCTTGTTTCTGGGGAAGGTCTCAGAACTGCCTGTTGCACCAGTGTTCATGTTCTCCTGGTTGTTGGAGGTACCACCCCAGTTCACCTGGGATGAAAGCTGTTTCCTTAGCGTGGGGCCAGGGGCTGCACTGCAGCAATGCCCGGGATAGCGCCCCACAGGGTCTGTGTACGCCTGTCTTTGTGCATGGGTGTTGCTTTTCGTTTCCTTCCTGCAGAACTTGTTTTGCCCCTATATGAGTTACTAAAGCTCAGCTGGAGGGGCTCCATCACATCTTCCGGGTTTAAGAAGTCAGTTATTTTTAGAAGAGAGATACCAGATTAGTCTAAGATGTCAGAGCTTTCATAAAATTATGCTGGATTTGATCTCCTTTCATTTTGCTCTGTATGCACAATGAATTACTTCTGTGCAGCAAGCTCCCTCTGTAAGATCTCCAGGGCAGGGAGCAAATCTTTTCTGTCATCACATGCTGACCTGGCTTTACCTCATCTACCTGTGGTCATGTTAAGCAAGACACACAAGTTAACAGCCTTGCTGGGCTCCTGCTACCAGTGGTGGGCAAAGGGGTTCCCCAGGGCACCATCTTGCTCTGCCTCTCCCCGTTGATTATCCTGAGGTGGATCCGGGTACCCAGGGAGCAGCCTCTGCAAGGTACAGTGCATCCAGACCCCCTCCCCAACCACCCCCATGGAAAGCAGTAATGGCACCAGAGTATTTGGCTGCATTTGGTAACTACAAATTCAGTGTCACTAAGTAAGCTGACTTCCCATAGCAAAAATCTAAGAGCAGCTCACTGCTACCCTGCACATGGCAGCCATCAGTTTCAACATACACACCCCTCTTCCTTCATCCAAAGCCCATTACTGTGCCCAAGGTAGTCTGAAGTGGAATATAAAGTGAACACACTTGAAACACCCTCCCCCAGGTGATTTTCCATTTATGCAGCAGGCTTGCTAATTGCAGAAAGAGTGATTACCCTTTCAGGAAAGAAATATAAAACTTGATTACTCTGAATGAGTGTTAGTGAAATTTGGTTCTGATCCCAGCTGGGCTGAAACCATGTTTCAGTAAGGCTTTCTACAAACACTCACATCTGATCAGTGTAATGTCCCACAGGCCCATCTGTGACCACTTTGATCCAGCACACATTTTGTGATCCTCTCCAACTGGGGAGTGAATTTTACACACCAGATCCATAAAGCTGGCAGGGTCCTTTCTGGTGTTACATGTGTATATGAACTGTATGGAATGGAGAAATAGGTACCTTACATGAAGGAGACGTAGAACAGCAACAGCCAACCTTTAAGTGGAAGTGGGAAAATAATCTGGATCAAACCTGGCCTTGCTGAAGTCAACAGCAAAATGCCAGCGTGTACAGTCACATTCCCACCTTAAGAGTATTGAGACNCTGAAGTCAACAGCAAAATGCCAGCGTGTACAGTCACATTCCCACCTTAAGAGTATCGAGACTGTACGATTTCCATCTCCCTACTTTCCTGACAGTGTAAGGTACACAGAAAGGACAGGAAAAAATTTAGGCAATGAACCTAACAAATGCTCTAAAGTAGACAGTGTTATTTTTATAACAACCACTATTTACTATGGTTCTTTCTTAAACGGAAAGTGCAGTTTTTTTAAAAGTGGGCTGGTGCATGTTACAGTATGTTACAAAGTGTATGTATATATGTATATCTAAAGTGTGTGTATATACATATATATAGATGGAAGGATGATGTTTTTCAGAGCCAAGTCTTTAAACAGAGCAAATTCATAACATCTGCATTTTATGATGGAATGGTCAGGTTGATTTAAGGATGAATTAAGCAAGTTGTAAATTTAAGAACAAACTCATTCTGTGGCCTGAAATTAATTATTATAACCAACATGGTAACTTAATCTCACAAAAACACAAGTTTATTAATAGGTGAAGGAGCTGAAGAACCACACAGTCCATCCAGCCCTCTGATATAGTTTTCCTAATCTCAGTTACGAAATTCAATGCTGCAGTTTTACAAGGTACATTTTCTCAATTAGTGAATGTTACAGAACATAAACATGAAGTGAATATTTGTATTAATGGGATTCAAACAAGTCAACTGAAAGAAGTATCAACTCTCATTGTAACACATGGTGAAAAGAATCAGATTTGGAATGTGATCATATATACTGTTGTACAGCAGATATGTACACTGTTTCATATTGCATGACATTCACAGCATATTAATAGAAAAGTCCAACTAAATGATGGCTTAAAAACTGTATTAATGCCAAAATTTGCTTGCTACTTTTGTTAAGTGTTGATATGGACCAAGTTAATATTTTCATTGTGTAAAAATACTGTATATAGTAGAAATCCATCAGTATCTTCCACATTCAAATAAAGTTACAGTTCTGTATTTGGTGTTCAACATCTTAAAATGGCAGATTCTTTCTAACCTTCAGAAGGAAAAACAAATAATGAATACGCTCAGTCTGGTTTGACTAGTACGCTTCTCTCTTGAAGACCTCGCTTCTGAAATCAGACTCTAACATCTACCTCGTTTGAGGTGCAGCTGGGATTACTAAAACATCTGAACACAGTTAAAAAGGTGGAAAGTCCATAGCCATTCTACACACTTTCATTTATTGTCTGGACAATTAAAGTACAAATAATTCAAACACAACAAGGTTATGAAAAAAACATTTACAATACTTTCCCTCAGAAATGATCTAAACTAGCAAGGTTAACATGAAGTCATTCATTATAACTAAAGTATACAACTGCCTGGTCCTAAGAAAGATTTTTTAAATTATTATTATTATTCAGATAGTAAAACACATCGTAGAGAAAAGATTCTGACATGCCTTCCCCACTAATGCTTAGCAAATGCATCAAAACTTTCCCAGCAAACTGCGCTCATTCATAGCAGATGATGTATAAAGGTTTCCCTGAACATTGAATGAGTGTTCCTTTAAACTAAAATCTAACATTGTTAAAGTAAAAAACTGATAAAATTATGATGCAGCCTTTGCTTTAGTTATTTGTCTACTACAAAAGTTTGCCTCTTCAGTGTGAAAAAACAATACTTAGTCTACATGCAGTTAGTGGGTATAGCATGGAAAAAATGCACAAAATAAGCACAAGTTATAAATAACCATAACGTTTTATTACCATTAAGACTAAACTTGTATTGAAAAGATTTTATATAACAAGACAAGAAAAGCAATAGCAAATTTAACTATCAACTAGATTATGCATAGCGAGTAACTGTTTCTAGTACTCAGGGAAGAGCATGACCCTTTTTTGTTTTAAATATATAACCGTACAAAGCACAAACATACTAAAATGATCAGTGCACTGGACATGGGAGAGCACCCCCTCAGTCATTTTGTTCCCTTAGCTCTGTTTTCCCCAATCTGAATTACATTAAAATAAAGACCCAGTTGTTTTCTTTTCTACTGTGCAGTAAGAAAAAATATTCACAACAAACATGACAATATATCAAACAATATTTCTACACAAGTTACCTTGATACCTCTGTCACTTAAGTATCATAAGAAAACATTTTAAGACATATACAAACAAAACTAGCAAAGTGTTACAACTTATAATAAATTAACCAAAAGAAAAAATAACTTTATATATATATATATTTATATTATATATACACATACACACACAACAAAATGACACAATAATATGCTTCTTCCCATAGTTTAAGTAAACAAATAAGTAGACTAGCCAAACTAGCTATATTTGATTTTGGCCATATGCATCACATCGGCAATTAAATAAATAAGTGTTTCAAGCAACATAAACAGTGTTCCAAATGTGCCAACACAGCCCAATTATATTAGCTTGGGCTATAAAGTGAATTTGAAAATTCTTAACAAATTTAAAGCAAATGTATTTTTTCTAAACACATTACATTTAACTATGATACTAAGATATGTAAATAATTTTGTAGCACCTACTGCTCAAACCAAGGAAGTTTTTGATCAAAAAATTAATTTTTTTAACTTTTGTTCTGCTGATATCCCATACTGATGACTTAAAGAAAAACCGTCTTGCAACTCATCTCCTTGCTTTTGGGTTTTGACTGTGGGTAACTGCGTGCCTGGGAAGAACACTCTCCCGTACTGTATTTAATATTTTTATTACATGCTATGAAAAGATACGAAGATCATCTGTTTGTAGCCCATCCTTCAAAAAACAATCTACTAATCCAGTTTAAAACACACATCTTGATCTCTAAAAAGTTACCAGTGCAGTATGAACATGACAAAGTTGTCAATTTCCCCTAAATTAGCCAGTCAAAATATTTTTTTCTCAAATCCAGATTCTCTTGTAAAAATTCTTTATATTTTATAAAAATAGATTTTTCTTGAAACCCATTTTCAGCAAAGAGACCACCTCTTTGGCAACATTGTTAATGTTATTTAAATTGTTATGTCATCAGGTATCCCCCTTTACCCCATTCCCTAACAGAAGACTGTTTAGTTCACATGATACAAAAGAAAAAAGGAAAAATAAAAAAAGTTGCAAAATTATGTTGTTCTTTTTGCAATTTTTATTGTTCCTCTTTAATTTATGTGGGGGGTTTACCAATCCGATTCAATCAATGTTTTGAAAAAAAGAAAAGGAAACAAAAATTTTTTCTCGCTTTTAATCCCATTAGTTTGTAAAAATTGTTTTTGTTTTATTATTTTTTCAAATGAGTGAATGGTCATCTTAAAAAGACCCACCTTCAAGGAAGGTAGTAAAACTAGCTGGCCGGGTAAAAATCCCTGCACATTGTTATCTATGTATATTATATTCAACAACGACAGCTATGAAAGAACATTCAATGCATCAAAGGTTTTTTTTTTTCTAAGCATTATAAAATCCTTTCCTGTTCCTCACAGGATATCCAATGTTTTAATACTTAGGCAACACTGGCTTATAAAGTCCATGGTTGAATATAAGCCTTGAAGAGTTTTTTTTTGTTTTGTTTTGTTCGTATATATATTTATATATATATATTTTAGTAAGTAAGGATATGAAATTCAGGATTTGTGGGTTTTATTGGTTTTAAAGGAAACTTGCAATACTCTGTCTCCTAAACGGTATCCATTAAGGCTGGCAATCGCCATGGCAGCTTCGTCGTAGTTGGTCATGGTGACAAAGCCAAATCCCTTGCACTTGTTGGTGTTGAAATCACGGATCACCTTGACATTATTGACTGCTCCAAAGGGACCAAACAACTGCCACAGCACGCTCTCATCTGAGTCGGGAGACAAGTTGTAGACGAAGATGCACCATCCAGTGCCGGTGTGACCAGGGATATTCATTCCGACAAGGCTCGTCATACCATCAATTGTGATCGGAGAAAACCTACCAAGTAAAAAGAGGGGTCTATTCTAAATATATCTCTTGGCACAAGCTACATGGAACCAAGACTTTAAAATAAATAAGCCAATGTTAATGAAGGTTCTTGATCCTATCCCTGGAAGATGCCTACGTAGCCACCCTTGGTCTCTAACTCCTACTTAAGTGGAGGGGAGCAGTAGTAAACAAACAGACCAAATCTGGGCATAAATGCATCTCCCTTCAAGGATAAGCCCTACTTAGATGTATACAAAGATCTAATAAAAGAAGTGGTTAAGGACAATCTAAGTCAAAAAGGGCCTGCACATGCTGCTGTAAACACGAGTTCATTTAAAAGAGCCTGTAGGAATTTGCCACTTATTCCCATCACTAAAATATAGTGTCAGGGCAATGGAGATCTAATGCTTTACCTCTTGCTACTTTGCAGTGAAAAATACCCCAAAACCATAAAGACTTGTTTTAAAGATGAATATGAAATGCCACTGTCGGGATTCAGCTGTAACAGTAGCCTCCTTAGCTAAAAATACTATTAAATTTAAAGAGATGTCTGTAAGTGGTAGATTTTAATTCTCCTCCTAACATAGTCCTTAAAATTGACATACACTGGGAAAACATCCAGTTAATAAAGTCCTAAAGTGGGCCACATATTAAAGAAGATTTATGCAGCAATTGTAGAGTAAGTAAAACAGTGCATAAACATAATTAATGAGCACATCAACTAATACCTTCATACTGTGAGACTTGATGCCCATGACGGGCTCTTAGGTTATTCGGATAGTCAACGGAGAGAGGCAAGCTCCTAGAAATCTAACATAACACCCTAACTTCCCCTCCTCATTGTCTTTTGGGACCTGTTATCTTCAGCATGAAGATCTGAATTGGGAAGCTGAAGCCAGGTAGTGTGTTTATGAACACAGAACCACCACAGGATAACAGAGGCCGGCCAGGATCTATGGAGGTCATCTGATCAGCCTCCGGCTCGAAGCAAGGCTGAGACCTGCTGCTCATGGTCTTGCAGAGGAAAATTTTGAGTCTCCACAGACAGGAATTCCACTGCTGGAACCCCTGCTCCAGGGCTCCACCATCTTCACTGTGAATGATTTTTGCTTATACCGAGTTGAATTTCCCCTCCTGCAACCAGTTACCGTTGACTCTTGTGTCATTTTGCAGTTGACCTCTGAGAAGAGCTCAGCTTCATCTTCTTCCTAATGCCCCTTGTAGGCAGATGAAGACAGCAGTCAGGGGCTAAACTCTACATTTGCCTTTCCTGAATTTTGCCACGTTCCTCCAGCTTGTCAAGGTCTCCCCAGTGGCAGCCGTGGCCAACAGCACAGTGACTGCCCCTGCTCCCTCACCAATTTAGTGTCACCCGTTAATGCAAGGAGGGCGCATTGCAGCCCATGACTCAGGTTATTAATGAAGATGTTAAGCAGTATCAACCCTCAGGATCAACATAATTTTCCTTTCATCAGTTTGAAAAAAAAAAATGACATGCTTTCTGAAGCTACACTTTGGGATATGTTTTAAAATAACAACTGCACAGAGGAAATGTCTTAATAAAAATCCAGTTTCGTATGTGCCTTCAATATGATGAGTTTTAATACCAGAACAGAATAATAATTCCTCAGGATTTTCTGAGTGATGACTGAGGGAGTGGAGGGGGGGGACTCAGTGTTGCTGAGTGAGCTCTTGTGCTCTCCAGAACGTCTCCTTTTACACTTACAATATTTTCACACACATTTAGCAGTCTGCACAATATTATGCAGCATATATTAGAAAGCCCTAAAAGAAACTACATGCTTTATGGCTGCTCACCATTATGTTGACTCCTGATAGCACTTTATATGTATATTCAAGGGAAAAAAAAAGACACTTTGAATATACATCTTAAGCCGAGGAACGTCACTGGGGTGTAGCTACACTATAAAGGAGCAGTTCACAAGTGCTCACAGCACTGGATCCTCAGACATACATGCAGGTTTGCTGACATAGTTTATTAAAAATACACAGCAATTTTCCTACTGAACTTCACTTTTGCAAATCCTACTCTCAACGTGCTTTAGCTTCTCTCCCGCACACTAACTAGTAACACTGCCATAACGGTTCAGCATGGCTTTAACCCATGGTATTTCCCCAGCTGCTGAAACCAAAGACAGCTGGACAAGGCCAATTTATACTGCTCCCTCCACCATATGTGGCATGGTAAATAAGGCGGCCAGGGCTGAGAGCCTGTACAAGCCAACAGCTTCAACTTCTTTTGAAATTTAGAAGATGGGACTTTAAGCCCATGCCTGACAAGCGCCAACTGTACTAGTAATGTAAGCCAGCAAACGCTCCTTTTTTGCAATGTTTAAATTTAAGAAAGTACAACACTAGCATACACACTAGCCTGTAAGAGATGTTATAGTAAAATCTGTATAATGCAAAGCTGTGCATGTCACACAGTATGCTATCAAGTTTTGCATTTTTAAGGAACGCTGCACTGATGGGTTGAAGTTTCATACAGTTCACTGGAGAGCAGCTTTTCCCTGGAAACCTTTAGGAGCTACACAGCTTTCAACTATTTATGTACCATGAGCACAGGAGCTGCTGTAAATCCAAGAAACATGCACGAAACCAGTGCAAATGTATTGACACAAATACAAGATAACCTATTGCATAAGTAGCTTTGCTACTAGCAAGTGATCTGAAATTAGTGTCGATAAAACCTTTTTCCACATCAGCACATCTCATTTTCCATCAGTACTACACAATTAACATGGGGAAAGAACGAACCAACCTCCAAACCCAGAAACACTACAGTATGGATGTTTCAGAGACAGTTCCAGAAATTACCAATACAGTATTTTTTTATGACCCTGTGCCTGCAAAATACAGGGTTTGCTAGTGCAAGTACAAGTTTAAGACTTGCTGGGAGGAGGGAACTAATTTAAGATGCCTACAAAACAACTTAAAAACCTGTTGTAATTTAAGACTAATATTGCAGATTCTGAATATTAAGAAAGCAGAAGCACAACCCCAAAAGATAAGTACCTCTCTCTTTCCCTCTGTAGGTTAAAGGAAATCAAATTCAAACCCTCACTAGTTGGACTAAGCCCTGCCTGTCCTGCACCACATGTCAGTCCAATTCCAGGGGAAGCAGCAGCAAACCCAAAGGAAACTCCCAGAAAAAAAACCCCATCCTTCTGACACTTACTTGTACCTGACAGATATCTGAGGGTTCTGCCCTGTTTTTGGCAGCGTATCAAGAAACAAATGAGAGGGGAGAATGCAGGAGAATCAGGTGGTAAGTTCTGACTCATCCTATCACCATTACCACTAAGGATATTGCAAATGTAACAAACGTACTAATGAACACGAGAAGTAGTGCTTCTGGGAAGATACACCGCCTCTGTTTTGACTATTACTTTGTAATTAGTCTTAAGATTTGTGATTTGTATGATAGGTACTGTGGCAGTCGTTAAAACCCATGTTATTGTCCACTACTAGCTAGTGTAAAGATATACTTACCATACCATTTTACAGGGTGAGCTTTAAAAAAATGCTCAAATAATTTTCAAGTGTGGTGAGCAGACCATTTCAGAAGATTAAGAAGTATTTTCTCATCTTAATTGTGGGGGCTGGTGGAGATCTTATGGTAACATCAGGAATAAGACTACACCTTTGTTTTGCTGTAAGGTGGCTTGCGTTGATGTGTGCCATTAGAAGAAACACTAACAACACTTCAACTCATTTCAGCTATCAGATCAAACACTGAACATACTCATGAAACAGCATAAATGTTTACAAATCAGCTGAGCTTCATCACACATGCGTGCACATACACATGGACACACAGAGCTATTTTAAACAAAAAAACAAATCTCAAGCATTGAGAAAATTTTAAAGTATTGAACCTGTAACAAAAGAAACTTCGGGCTGATTAAGGTGCACACAGCTATATTTTCAAGTCAAACTTGTGAAGCCACATGTAGTAGAAAGGTGGTCTTAACTGTGAGATTTAGACAACAGCAGTATAATTCTAGTTTTCACTGTTTAGTTTTCCATTACCAGATTAGAGATTAAAGAGTTAGTGAATAGTTCTGATTCTGGAAAAAGTGCCATTTAGCCAGACAACTGCAGTTTGAATGCTTGTAGCTGTTGCACCTAAACCATTTGAGAAGCCCACCTGGAAATAAAAAAAAGGTTGAAAAAACCCCACAGAATTTGCATGTGTGGCCTTTAAAGTAACAAAACCAACTGAAGTCCAAACTTAAAAAGAATTTGACATGCTGGTGGAAGAAAAGAAGGAATTAAAAAAAAAATAAAGTTAGTGAATTAAAAAAAATAAATTGTAGCACCAATCTGTGCCAACACGGACATCTGGCAATCTGTGGAATTCTAATTACCTCTTTACGCCATAGGCCATATTAAGCAAATTGTCCAGCCTGAAAAGAGAAGGAGGGTCTTTGGGTTAATGTCTCACAGATGGCAAGATCGCTCAATGGAACTATTATTAATAGCGTTCCATTTTCAAAGAAGAAATGTTCAACAAGTTTCCCACACATCTAAGGAGCCTAACAACTCCCGGCCTGCTTTGTTAAGTCTAAGGTTGTGCTTCAATTTCCACCACAGCATTTAAAGTCATTTTTAACTTGTCTACAGTCTTAGAGAAAACCTTTGTTTCCACGTTTTGGTTTTAAAAAATCCACGTCTGATTTGCCTTTAGACAATATTAGTGTGAAATTTTTGCAGCTAATTCAACTGTTCACCTTACATTTACAGTTAACTTGGAAATAAAATGTTAGTGTCCAAAATTTCTCAAACTGGAAAAATTCTTGATTCTAACTGCTTTAACATAATACATTCTCCCCACTATATTACACATATATTTAGTATTAATTCTCCACAATATGTCTATCTAAACGAGCACCAAATTTTGCAGAATATGATCATCTGCTTTCCGTGGGAGCACACTAAAGTCCTTATCCATGGAATGATTCACTGATAACCTCAATGGACACAGCTGCGTGCCAAAGACAAAAACAAGTGTGAATTTAATGTATCTGACTGACTTTTATCTTTAATTCATTAGCCCTTCTAATCACTGAAAACTAAAATTACTTTTAAATAATTCTCTAAAGCCAGTATGCAACTCAGTTACGCAAGTATGTCCAAGTTCTCTTTTTTGAAGGCAAACTTATTATTTGAATGCTAGGTTGCCTGAAATTATCAAATAAGAGTAATGAGAACATCATGTATCGCTAACTCTGGCTTATGTATCAGATGGAAACAGTATATTCAGAATGCGAAGCATAAAACAACCCCCAAAGTATCTGAAGAATCACACCAGAGACTAATACAAGGTCTCTTTATACTAAGAGCAGATATCTCAGACTAATACATTTAATGATACTGCTGCTGACTGGAACAGACTCAGCTTTTTTCCTGCTACCAATCCACTGTCATTAACATCAAAGTCTAAGCTGCATCAAAACTGTAATAATATAGCAGAAAATAAAAGCATTACCAAAAAAATGAGAAAGAACAGGATAGCCACTGCTCATTTGATTATCAGTGTAACTCTATTCTGTCCTTCCTTTTTCCCCATAAGCCTTCATGAGATCTGATTGTACAGTACTTCAGCTGTTTTAGTAAATACAACATGACTACTGCTGTCAGCAGATTTTCCTCCTCATTCTCCAGGAAAGAATATTTAATTTTACAAAGGAAATCAGGTCAGCCTACGCAACTAAAGCATATTTTCCTGCACAGCACCTGCCCCACATTGTTGTTGCTGGTGGAACGTCAGTTCTTTTCCAGGTAATTACCTGAATCTCTGAGCCTGGTGGTGAAGTGGTCCAGGGTAGCGTCTGTTGGGAGACTGATACAGCTGTGAAAGGAGTGCCTGGCTTGTTTTCTGGCTGGGGTTATTGGCAAACTTCACAGTAATTGGTTCTGTAGCACCACTAGGCTTCTGGCCATTTAGTCCCTTTATGGCTTCTTCTGCCTCTATTCTCTTATCAAAACGGATAAATCCCACACCTCGAGAAACCCCTGGGAAGTAAAAACATGTGAACAGATGAATATTTGTAGGAACAGCCTCATCTATGTAACAAATAAACAATGTTGGTTTTGACTTCACAGAATACACAGCTTGCAAATTAAAGTAAGTCCTATAAAGGCAAATGCCCTTCCCCAGCTGTGTTCTCCAAAATCAGCCCCTACCATATTTATCCCTCTTTAATGAGGCAGCACTTACGCCCCCAAACAGTTATGCTTATGAAGAACCAGGTACTGCATTTTACACTAAAAGTCATATTGTCTTAGAATACAACTGGCAGCAAGCGCTTACAATTCTGCCGTTTCCAGAAAAACCATGCATGTATCAAGAAAAGTTTTCTTTTAACCTGTGACTTGATCAACCAGAATCCGTGAGGTGATGATGCGCCCATATTGTGAGAATAACTGCTCTAATTCTTTCTGGGTCATTGTTTTCGGAAGGCCGCTGACATACAAGTTCGCATCTCTGATCGATGCTGAACTTGGACGGGCATACGACACCTATGGATGGAAGAAAAGGAAAGGTGTGTCAGTAAGCTAGAGCCACCCTCTGCGTTTTAAACAGACAGATTATTTTCTTTCACAAGCAATAACCCTTGAGCTCAGACACTACCTGTTCCGCAAAACCAACAAAGCCAGGAAGAACAAAGGAAGAGCTAGAGAGACCTTAAAAACAAACGCAAGGGTTCTTTAAGCACAGGCATAAAATAGCTATTGTTCAGAGGTACATTAATGTGCATCTTCCTACGCACAGCTTTGTAAATTTACCCCTATGGGCTGTGGGTGTATGGATGATTTACTGTATCCAACACATAATAACCTTAGCACATACGTAGCACTCAAGTTCCAGTACGTTTTTCTCCCCCTCCCCACCCCAAGTGTCTGAAACAGATCAGGTTGTTTGCAGAGTGATCTTTTGTGCTCTCTTTGTGTTTTCATCCTGAGCTGGCAAGATCTGTTCTGGATGAACAGTAGAGTACTGGTGAAATTAGACTAAATGAACATCTGCTCAGGGAACTGTATTCTGACACTCATTGTCATATCTGCAATTTATCACGAGAAGTTCCCTTGCACTGTAAGCCCAGAACCAGACCATAAAATATTATGACCAAGCAAACAAGAAAATCTAGCTGAGGCACTGCATGTACACTGTTGGAAAATTATTAAATCAAGACTCTCTTAACTGCTCTTCTACCTATGAATCAGATTTATAATTATAGTATGCGCATAAAAAGCCTTCTGCACTTTTAAAATATATACATTCAGAATACACACATTTAACATAATAAAAATACTTCCTGGATAAAGCCTAATGGCATATATTCACCACAGATCATGAAGAATTGCTTTGCAGCACATCTGAAACAGCTTTGGATCCAAACCTGAATATTTTGCACTTCACCTTGATTTATTTAAATATAAACAGATCAGTACATTCCTGCGTTATGTCTTAAAATGTGTCTTGGAAGGAAATGGGGGGGTCCCGTCACAAGTACAATGCATTCAGCAATTGTCTTCCCCTCCTCCTGAGCATTAGCCCCAACACAAATGATGTCAAATGGATGTCTTTATGTGTTTTATGTGTCAAAGAGTTGTCTTTATGCGCTCCACACCTAAAAATAGATGTTGACTCAACACAGAAAATGATGTGAATGACTAATATTTGCTTCCACAATCTTCTCTGCATAATAGCAGACAAACTCTAAAGATTCTGGATATTAAGGTTTTTGGCAACTTCTTTAACTTACATGTTTGTACATAACCTTTTAAATCTAACATTTACAGAGAAGGCTAGAGAGAGGAGGTGGGAAAATTTAGGGAAAGAAATGTGAAAGAGAGGTTAGATAAAACATTTGCATCCAGGGAGGCAAGCTCAGGCGCAGCACAAAGGCACGAGCAGACAGAATGAGCAGAGAAACCTCCAGGTGCCGAGATCAGCACTGGAAGGGAGAAGGATACCGAAGTGGAAACTATCCTGTGCCTCAGCAATGTAGGACCTCACAGCCCATGAGCTCCTGATGGGGTGCAGCATTTAAGTCATTTAATCACTGGTCCCAAACACCCCTCTGATGCCCCAGGACCAGAACACACACAGCACCGCTTGGCTTTTATGTAACTAAGACCACACCAGGTGCTCGGGGAAACCAGGGATGACAACTCTATGCTTTCACCAACAGATCCCACACCAAAAAAATCAATAGTTTCAACTGTGCTGGGTTTGGTGGTCTCACGTTGGCAGCTTCTCATTTATGCTCCGTGCTGGGGCATTCGGAAAAGCAGACTCACTCCATGCTCTGCCGATGCGCTACCTTGAGAGGGTACCGTAAGGGTTCAGACACCTACAGTTTAACCTGCTCTAGGAATAACAGTTTAAAAAACACTTAAGAGCCTCTCTGGAGCAGGGGTAGGGACCTTTCCTATTCCTCAAAACTGAGAGCTGCAAAATTAATAAAGTTCCTGGGAAAACAGCCAGGGGTTTCCTTTGGGTTTTCTCACTCTGGCACATTCATTAACCAAATGCCACATTACAGGGAAGATGAAAAGTACTGGGATATGCAAAAAACCACTACTTCTCCCAGCACTGAGTGCTGTCTGACATTTTATATATACTTCTACGTACAGAAAATGCTCTGCTGTTGTGGGCCATGCAGACACACGGTGGAAGGAGAGACTACACACGCTCACAAATCCATCTACTCACAGCACCTATCGTTGCTCAGGTCTAATTTTTATTTCCTCCTGCAATCAAACACTCAGGTTGCAGGGGAGCCGGGGCCAAAGAAAGAAGCTGCCAAAAGCAACTCAGCCATCTTTAACATGAAGGAGAAAAGCTTGCGTGCTGAATGGACTCAAGGCTAGTAATGTCAATTATTTATCTGCTTTTGAATCTTTTTCATCTTCCCTCTCAGGTCAGCCAATGACAAATCGATCGGTTAGACTGTGCCATCCTGCTTTCAAGCTATTATTCAGTTAGTACTGAGGACAGGATGTCTTCCTGTGCGTTAGCTATCAAAGGAAGAAATCGCCTACCCTGACCCTCCACCAGACCAGAAGCTCCTTGTGCTGTGAAAATTAAAATGGGAGCCAAAACCAGCTCCCATTTTACCACCAAAGACTGCAAACCACTGGGTGAAGATGCTGCATTAAATCTTTATATTCACATTTAAGAAGAGGTGGGGTTTTTTTTTTTGCTTATGGCAGCATTAGCATCCTATAATGAAATAGTAAGTGGAAAGAGAAAAGAATATGGAAATCCTAGCCACCACAAAAAATTCAAATAAATGAGCTGGAGAACACCAAACTAGTGTCTGACCCAGGCGTTTCTCAACATTAAAATGTTTGTCCATTTGTATGACAGTTGGAGGTCGAATGATGGTGTTATATTTCACTGCATAAGATCATTTAGAAGTTCTGTGAAATTTGCAAGAAAGATAATAAAACATTGTACAATTCATTTTATGGCTTGCTGGCCTCTGATGTTAGTTTCTATAAATATATACATATTAACTGTGAAAAATATTTGCTAGGATGTTTTCTCATCTGACATTGAACATTAGCCCGCAGAAGGGCTTCTCTTCAGTATAAACAGCCATCTCAAGAGTCCGCACCAGTGTCTCCAAACACTATTGCAGAGTCGTAAGGTCCAGCACTTCATATCTTCCATGGTAAAGCACATTCTTGTTCAGGAGCACAGAAAATACCTCCAAGTTAAAGTAATTATCTTCCCTATTGATTTCCTACCCATTTTCCCACGTAGAAAACTTTTTGAAAAATTTCTAACCTCGAGACTCTTCAGAACGTAAATTGAAGCGGTCTGGTCTTTCCAAGTCAGAGCCCACAGCAAAGGCACCCAGGGGCACCAACGCATCCCATCTGTCTTACAGAGGCGAGGCGCTGGCCGTGTAACAGGAACACAGACAACCACTTCTCTGCTACCCATCTTAACAGATGCCTTCAGCTCATACGCTACTCCTGGACTTCTCAAACATTAAAGTCCATTTCTAGAAGCCGCCTCCCAAAATTCAACTCCCATCTTCTCTGGAGAGGAACGGCATCATTCCTTCCCTGAAACGATGTGCTCTGCCAGGAGAGCCACCCTGCCCCTGTCAAAACATCTGCTGACAAGCAACCTAGCAGCTCACGGCTTTCAAAAAGAAAACTTCTCCAAGGAGATGTCTGTCTTGCTCTGCATCTAGTGTTACTCACTTGGGGAATGTGAGACTAGTCAGGAGCCTCTAATCAGAGAGCGCTGCGTGGCACCACAGGCGCCCACAGGCCACCAAGCCACCCACTGATGGTACCTGCAATCCCTGGGACATCTCTCCAGACACAAGCAGGTAAGGTGCAGTCACTGTTAAGTGACTCCCTGGGCAGCTTTCAAAAGAGTGTGTAACATTCAAAAATACTAAACTTCTTGGTGACCTTAATTCTGAAAGACTTCACTTTATCTCTTTGCTCCAAGCTGTAGGATTTCTTGCATGACTTTTGGGGTGAGTCACTTCGCTTTTTGCAGCCTAATGTCGAAACAATGTAAAATGGGGACAACCCTTCCTTCGCTTACTGCCTCTTATTCCACTCGTATGCACTGGAAGTTCTTTAACATGACCCCTCAAGAAGCTTCACACGTGTAAAGCAGCACAATCTCACTTGTTCCATGCACACACAGAACTAGAAATAAAATCTGCTTAACACCAGAGGATGGACTATGGCCAGAAGAGATGTTTCCCCACAGCCACTTCCAGGCCCTTGTCCATGCCCTAATTTTGTGCAAACACACAGATTTGAGAAACCCTCCTGTGAAAGCTATGTGCTTTGCTTTCTGCCCTCTGGTCCAGAGGCTGGAGACCAGAATCAGGAATATTTTCACATCCACTGTGATACACTGCTTTGTCCTCTCTTCTCCAAGCCCCTGGGCTGGGGAACAGAGGGGAGTGATGATACGCTTTACTGCTGAGCAATTCAATGCCATTTTACTGGGATTAATTATGATTGCAGGTAAGATACAATTGTCTGTCCCATCACTTCAGGAAATACATCCATAGATAATAACTTAGAAGCACTCTGGCTCTATCAGGAGCAGGGCTAAGAGAAATAATTGCTCCAGCTCTGTGGAATGAAAAGGACTCAGTGGTGAAAGTGAAGCAGTTAAAAGAAATCTCAATTAAGAGACGACGCACAAAACTAACAGGTAAAGACTCCGGTGCCTGCTGGAAGCAGCAGAGCCGAATCTGAACCTTCAAACACAGCACCGAAAGGTCCTTCGAGCCACAGCATCACTATGGGCACAGAGTGTGGGGGAGGATTTGTTAGTAAGCACTACAAAGTCCAAAAGGTTACACAGAGGCTCCTAAAGAGCAAAACCAAAGTCAACTTCGTTAAGGCTTTCCAGGTCTGTGGTATCTTTAAGGTTTCACATCTAAGGCTTTGTCCCGGGGTGCAGCTGTCACAGCAGATGACCCTTCTTCTGACTAACACTGAGCTACCACAAAACAGAACAAGCAGTTACCTTAATTTTAATAGGAACTATAAAACTAAATCCCAAATCTGCAGCTTGCTAATGCCTGTAGTCTGAATTTTCAAGGAAGGAAAGGAGCGCGTGCTCTTTTACACCTCCGCCCTCTACCAAGCTTTGCTGGAGCTTGGGGGAAAGGCAGCCGAGTGCATCCAAAGGCATCCGATGAGCTGGCAGAGCACTCAGGGTGCAGCACACACTGTGTCCCTGTGCACACAGGGAGCCCCATGCAACAGCATATATGCCAAACTGAAAAATGCAAACCCCTCTTTGCCACAGTCCAACACACTCAACTCCTCCCAGTATCTTCCACACCCCCAGACCCTCCATCCCCTCTCCCTCACAGAACACCTAAGCCCTCCCTCTCTGCCTTGCCCCCTGTATTTTGTTTTCCCCAGCTCCCTCTCAAATCAGAGCATCTCCAGGTCTCTCTGTACACCCTCCCCTACTCAACATCCCATTTCCTCACTGGGAAAGCAGCTGCAGGTACCCCCTGGGGAGGCTATGGAGATTATGGACGAAAAAAACATAGGGTTTCCAGACTATTGCCCCAAGGGCACCCAACACCAGAGCTCTGCTGCTGTAACTACCAGCAAACGAACATTTTCTGTCTGCAACTCAAATTGTTGGGTTTAACTCCCCTCCCATACCTCCCCCAAGCAGTGTGGGATGGGGTGCAGAAGATGCAGCTCTTCCCCATCACTCGCAGCCGCAGCCTTCCTCCTCCCCTGCCTGGTGCCTCCCCCACCGCCGAGCAGGACCAGAAGGCAATCTTCCTGACAAATGACTTTGTAGGACAGAGAAGTCTGAGGTTGCTGTTATTTGGTTACCCTACAGTGACAGGATGGTTTGTAGTTTTGCAGACAATTACAAGAATTAACATGGACAGATTTAGAGCCTGAATTTTGTAGAAATATCTGGCATTTCAAAGAACACCAGGGAAGCCAAGATAAATAGCAAGATCTTTGAGCAGTAGTGTTACTACTTTATTTCCAGAAAGCGCAGGAGTACTGTCTCCCACAGCCCTGTTCACTGTATCTAAACTAGGGCCATCTAGTCCGATCGATCAAAACAGGAGAGTAAAGCAGAAATAAACACTTTGAGCCAACAACAGGAAGCGTCAAAATAGCAGTAGCTATATTCCATGTTGTGCATTTAACTGAAAATGAAACTAAAGAAGCCTCTGATCACAGAGGATGATCCTCAGTTTGGTATTTTATCATTAATAGATTTGATGGATTTAAAGACTGGAGGGCATCAAAGGCTCAGAGAACCCAGATTCCTTCTCCCCTCGCTCAAGACATTTCTCTGCTCCAGCAGTGTCACAGTGCGCGACCCGCTCCTGCGAGGGAAGAAACAAACCTATTTCTCAGGGAACAGAGAAAAGGAAGGAGAAGGGGACACAAGACCACGCTTCAGGGGGTCACTGGCTCTTTTAGATTTCAAACTTCCTTCAAAACTCCGCTCCGCCCTTGTTCCAGCGTCCCCCAACATGAAGCCAGGTCACCTGAATCCCCATCTAAATTGTAAAACACTTCGTTCACATCCTTTCAGACGCTGTCCTTTTTTTCAGGGCAAAGCAGCACAGTTTAAACAATCTGTCCCCCATGCATCACACATCTTATTTTCTCTCTGATATTTGATGCAACTGAATTGCCAGGCAATCTTCAACAGCAGCAGTGACCTTTCATATGCTTTTATGGATGAGCAAATTTAATTTCTAAAAATAGATTCAATTTCTGGAATATATATTTATTTCAACACACACTGTATCTTCCCTCATTCTAAGCTGTTTTGTAGAATTATGTCAAGCTTTAGCTGTAAAAATAAAGTGAAGTCTTTCTGCCTCACAAGATGATGATGCTACGAAATGGCGTAAATAAAATATGCACAGTGATCAGCTGAGGAGGAACATAATGTGTATAACCTATTACCGCCGTAACACTTCCTTCAATACTTTCCCCAAACAGGTATTCTGTAAATAGTCACCTCTCGACTTTGACTTGAAAGGGCATCATTGACTTAAATAAAATGCACATAAATATTTTAGCTGCTACAGTGAAAAGGGATTATTTATTGTTACAGTGAAATAATAAAAAGAACATTTCTTCAGTTATTTTAGTCCGCGCATCTGAGAGCAGCCTGTGCCACGCTGTTTTGCTGATCCTGCTATAAAACCAGTTCCTCCTGTGATCGCACGGCTGTTCTGCAAGGCATCAGGAGAGAGAGCGAGCATTAAGCTGCCACAAAAATGTTACAGAAGTGAAAAGGACAGGGTCTGGGGACACATGCAAAATTTTTTTTTTTTTTAAACAGGAATTTATCCTTGTGGGGTCAAAAAAATGAATGCAAATATGACCCCTCATGTTCAGTCTAGGTGCAAGGGACAGCAGAGCCCACAACTATTTAAGCAGGGAGACGGGACATCGCCAGCAGGACCAAGGTGACCTTGGCAAGCAGAAGTAATTTGCCCTCGTAAAAGGGCATTCACAGATTATCCATTTCAACTTTCCATCAAAACAGCTCCCAAACAAAAGGTAGCCAGAGAAATGCTACCTGCAGGGCTGCAGTTCGCCAGCGCGCACGGGCAGAGGCCAAGGGTCAGCCCATCCATCAACAGGACATTACGGATTCACTCTGGGGCATAAGAACCAACCACACTCATGAAGAAAACAGAATAAAGTAACTCCCGGTACTTTTCCAGCTCTATGTTATTCTAGTATTTAATTAAATATTTTTTAGCCACCAAATCCCTTTCTATATGTTCTTCTGAGATGGGCTTTTTTAATGCACAAAAAGTGCATTTTTAATAACTGTGAAGGGCATCTAGCTAGAGTAAAGTAATCCCCTCTGATAATTAAATATAGTAATTCCAGGAATTAAAATACTTCAACCTTATAATGAATCACAGTGAGATGCTAGAAAGGGGCATGTGGGGGCAACAGGCAAGGGAGGAGACTTCAGCAGCACCGAGTAGGATTTCCTCTCTGCTTTGCAGCCGTTTGGAAACAAGGGACATCGGTGACACGGGCGCTGCCGGAGCAGTAAAAACACGATTCACCGCTCCGTTCGCGTGAACATTGGGAAACCTCTATCCCCCTCACGCAGCACCAGAGAAGCAGACCTTAGTTAAGATTTCTAAGAGCAAAACATAATTAAAAATACAAAAAACCAAGGGGGTAAGGTGAAGTAATCACATGCGATTCGGCAATTAAAAATTGGGTTGGAAACTGCTGATTAGATGCCCATGTGCCCAAAGCTTGGCTATTTGACCAGAAGGCTCCCTTGGGTTGGTTTTAGGCAGCTGCATAAACACCGACTTGAAAATCAGTTTATTTTAAAAAAAGCCTACTCATCTTCCCAATGACAGAAGAAATTATGCAGCTCCTGTGCATGTAGGTTAGGTCAATCTCTTTGCTTACTATTAAATTTTAACAGCTTTCAAGAGCCCAACAAAATGTCACGTGTTCTGTAAAAGTCTCCTAGCTATTAATAAGCATGAAAACCCCAAACCTAATAAACCACTTGTATTTGTAAAATTTATACTGAATTGAAAAAAATTAAAAAACATTCTGCAAAGATGTTTTAGCATGTGAAATTCCTGGATAACAAAAAAATACCTTACTATACATGATAAAAAGGACGGCATAATAGTTTGATTTTGCCTGTGAGAGAAACATAAAATAATAATTGGCGTGGGTTGGAGTTTTTGGAGGCCTTTTTGTAGCTCATATGTTTCCTGCAACCTTGGAATGTTATGAATACAATAGCATTGCTCTGGCTCACAAAATAATAAAAAAAACCACCAGGCAAAGCAACACAGGTACTTAGAACAAGAAATGTAGCACCTTTGCTAATGCTGAATAATGTTCAAAATATAAAAGTGCTGCATTAAAAACTGATCTAGATTTTTCAAGTTCTACTGAGTTTTTAATAAAGTATTTAGAAGACAGGTTAGTACTTTCAAAATATTATATTTTTCCTGATAATGTGCCTTTAAAAGCAATTTGGAGAGCACTTACTGCTCAACTTTCCACTGTAAGCAGAAACTGCTGAGTCCAAGCACGTACTTCCACCTGCAGCAGTAGATAAGACACTAGATTTTGCTGCTTTGCCTTACATATTCCTGTAAGTTTCTCTATTTAACTCTACAAAATCATGGTGTGAGCATTTTTATATATGGCCAACACACCCATCCGTGGGATGGACCCTGGTTGGGTCTGAGGGAGGTTTGGAAGTAGCCTTCTCTATGTAATCCATGCAGCTACTCTACCACTTGCATAACCCTCAGCTCAGGATTTCTGCTCTTCACTCATCAGACCAGGGAAAAACATGCTTGTAACAATCCTTGGAGATGCACAGGGATCCAACAAATATTTTTTGCTTTAGGGAATACCACTTTGTCCAAACTAAGACCTTTAGTGAGAAAGGGTAAGCGCAACTGAAGTATTGACCATACAGTATATTTTCTGCAAGATGCAAAAATCACAGGCATTGTTTGTACCAGCATTTTCAAAACTAAAAATTCTATTCTTATGTTCTTTAACATTTTTGGTTTTGAAATACAGATTAAGTACAGAAGAAAAATTAAGAAAGTGCTACAAATCAAAAGCCAGCATTCAAATGACCAAAGCAGTTCCCGATAATTTGAATCGGATCTGCTTCATTTTTTTTGATTCACATTCCTTAAGCTGTGTTATTTGTCAGAATTCGGAATGTGGAAATCTTCCATAAGCTGTTTCAGAAAAGCTTTATCAGCCATGCAGCAAAAAAACGTGACAGTGTAGAAACTTGCTTTTCTTGTGAGACCACTAAAGAAGGTCGTTGAATAACTAATGGTCTATTACAACAATGAAATGAGAGACTTCAGTGGGATCTCTAATCCCTCCAGCTTTTAAAAGAATAAATCAAACTAAGGATGTGGAAATCGAGAAAAAATGGTTTGGTTTTTTTTGAGAATGGCATTTTTGACTTGAGAAACATAATTTCAACACCTGATAATAACAGGAGTGTCACTAAGAGAGCTCCACATCAAGGTAATCCCCATTAAAACACAAGGAAATGGGTAATTTACGAATACAACATCATGTATTTCACCTCTGTTCATGGATAGCGGTATCCCTACAGCTGGTTTATTCTACATTTAAGCCCCACTGCAATGCTTTAAGGAGCTTCCTCTTACTTTTCCCCCCTTTGACAACAGCAATGTTTTCAGAGGAGAGATTTCATCTTCTGTGTGTCCTCCCATTGTTCCAAGGAGGAGCTTGTTAGCCAACTGTCCCTTGCAATGAAGATTAAAATAGTGATTAAATTGCCAGACACTGTTTCAACTACTTTCTCCACTTCCTGAACTGAGTAAAAGGTGTTTAAAGGTGTTTTTTGTATTGTCTTACCTTTATGGTTTTGGTCTGGAGTCTGAGTCCATTTAAAGTGTTAATGGCTTTCTCTGCATCCTTTGGATCAATGTAGTTAACGAATCCATACCCTAAACTCTGCCCTGTTGAAAACAGAAGAAAAACAACAAAAAAGGACTCAGTATTTTTTTTTTAAGCACAGGAACAACTTCCAAGAGTGGGAAAACAATTTTCTTACACTGTTTATTTCATCCCTGTTTCCCCCTATGGTGTCTATGCTGTTCTTCACCATTTCATTATCTCCTTAATACAGCAGAAGCCAATATAAAAATTTTGAATTGCTGCTCTGAAGATCCTACTTTAAAAACGGAAAGAAGCAACCCCCCACCCTGCCTTCCCCAGGAGTTAACCGAAAAGCACGTACGAGGCTTGACAGCAGCAGAACTGTGTAATAGTTTTGTACCGAGTTCCTAATAAATGTAACTGGCTGACCTCTTAAAAATGATAAAAAAAACATACACATGTAATTTTGCTACTGTTTATAAACAAGTTCATAAGTGTTTAAAATGCAAAAATTAGGAAACAGTGTTTTAACACTAACCTTGAAGCAGCTGACAGAAGCAGCCACCAACCTTTACATCTCATTTTCTCGCTCAGTGAGCGGCCAGCAAGTGGGAAGAGAAGGGACAGATCCCATTGCAGCAGGGCAAGGGACCGCAGTAAAGCGTCCCTCTGCCTCTGAGAGGCCACGGCAAAACCAAAATGCTACCGCCACCACTGCTGCACACCGGATGGCAGGAGCCCACTTTAGCAGCCAAAATCCTTTCAACAGCTTCTGTTTTACTACTGAGGTCTGTGTTTGCGTTTGCAGTAGAAAGGAGACCTGGTTAATAGCTGGGATAAGTAACATGGAGCTGGAGAGGCCGTGCTGTTGGCCCTACGGATACACAGGGACAGAGCCGGGGTCGGCAGCGGGCTGTGAAAACCTGTACCAGAGCAGTACCTCTTCCCCAATTCCCAAGCACCAGTTTTTTAGCATCAATTCTATTAATGCAACACGATAGACGCCGCTTCCAGATCCCTTCCTCCTCGAGCCTCCTACTGAAGTTATTTTGCACATTTGGAAAACACAGCAATTCTTACTTTTTTTTTTTTTAAATGAGGCACATACACTTAAAAACATATATAGATGATCAAGTTTCATGAATAAGCGAGCCCAAACAGGCAGGCAAGCGGTCCTGCATCTCAGCCACGCTCCTTCCCACACACCTGGAGAGCAGCAAGCCAAGAGACGACCTGCCTCTGGGCACTGATGCACAGGGGATCGAAGCGCTCCCGCTCACAGGCAGCCAGGAAGGAAACGTGAAAATCCCTCCCAAGGAGAAGGGCAGCCACTCGTGGAAGATTCCTATCCACGGGAGCAACGGGAGCAGCGAACGGCGACCCAGCTCCTGCTCGCCAGGGGCAAGTGGAGGTTGGGAGAGCAGCTGCACACCAAGCGCCTCGATGCACCCCGGAGGCACGGATCCCGCCTCCCAAGCACAAAGCTTTGTTTCTTTGTCTCCTGGACTACAAAAAAGCATCTGTGTGCTTCTCAAAGTCAGACGCCACCAAAAAAAAAAATACAGCGTTTGCTGTATCACAAACACAGGGAGCACTTCTGTCTTACAAAATCAGATCAAAGCACTAAAAGCTGCTAACTATGCGATGGAAGACCTTAAAAATCCATGGAAACACTGCAGTTCATGCCTGAAATGACCACATGCAGGCGTAAGGATGAGAAATGGCTGGTTTAGCCTACAATATATGCAGGGAGCAACTCCATCCAATCAATTTAACTTCAGAAAAAAGTATAAAAACATACCCAGTCTTCCTGGAGAGCTGAATTAATCTCAACAAAAATATTCTTACCCAAGTTACACGACACTAACCAAGAACGAGCTGAAGTCTGACTGAGCATGAAGCCTGGAGCAGAAATACTGCAGAGATACTCTCCATGCCATGCCTTCCTCGTCTTGTCTACCCGAGATAAAGTCCCAATCCCAGTGCCTCTGAACACATCAAATCCTTAATATATTTAATCCTAAACAGTCCTAGGCAGAAGGAAGCCATTCTCTAGGAAACAAACCTTATTTATGGAGGAAGGGAGATGCAAGGATCAGGGTTTGGATAACCTGAGTTATCTGGTGTGTATATATACACATACACCTGTGCCTACTTCCCCCATTAACCATCTATCAGCCTTCAGAGGTGCACAGGTAACAGGAGAAGCTGATGCAAAGCCCTGGGATCTACGTCAGTCTGTCTGCACATGGGCTTCCATGTCCAGCCACTGTTATTCTCAAGGCACATGGACTGACCAGCCTCTACAATATATACAATGATTTTAATAATTTCTTACTGGAATATTTTCACTTCTGTCAATACTTGTGAAGGAAGAGATCATGGATAACAAACCCATAGATGACACAAGCTATAGGGAAGGGAAATAACCACAATACAAGAAAAGAAGTGATACAAGAATTTCATAGACCGTTCAACTCCTTTCCTTGGGAGTTCTCCAGTAGCATTATTCGAGTTATTCAGATATCATCTCCGATTCTCACTACCAACTGGAAACAAACAAATATTTTCTCCAAGGTGATGGATAAGGAGTACCAACAGGAACAAAGCCGTCTGCACGCATGCAGAACCTGGCTTAAGGAAAACAATTACACTGTCATAAAGTTTTGCTTAGAATAATAGGTACACAGAAACATAATTTCCTTTTCCTAGGATATACTCCTGAGCATCATGAAACATAAAACTTGTAACAAATTTAAGGCCTGTTACTCATAAGCTATTGGTTGTGATTTCATATCAAGCATATTAATTGCTATACTGGCTGGATTATATTCTCACAAAAAAGTTAAGGTCGGTCTAGTCAGCGTTCTGAGCACTGACTTTTTACTTCAAAAAACCCTTCCTTTTATCTTAACCCCCACACCCTCTGCAGCCTACTGACATCTTGGTGCATTTGTTTCAATTAGCAAATTCCTGTTGCTGCTTTATGCCATACGCTCTGCTCTGTACCAGTGAAGCTGAAGGAAGAAAAAAATCTTTCAGTTAAGAGCTTGCCACTTCAGGGGTAGATTTCGCTTGGTTTATTTTGTATTTTCAAGCATCTCCCCTAAACACCATCATTTAATGAAGACAGACACACACACCTCCATTTCAAAAAACTGAAAATAAAATGAAGCCAGAAAAAAATAATTTGTAAAAAGCTTTACGACTGCTGGCAGACATCATAAAGTTTTAGCACACTAAACATTTACAGCTAAGAAACCAAAAAAATTATATACCCAGCTAAAAATATTATTTTCAAATTACTCTCAAGAGCAATACACCTTATGTCAGACCAAACACAGACTCTAGATGTGAAAGAACTAAAAATTGTTACTGGTAGAGAGAGAAGAGAAGGATTTGTTCCAGAATACGGTGAAGCAGTATGAACTTTCAGTTTGGTTTTTTTTATCATGTACTCTCATTGCATGTACTCGAAAAGGGTAACATTTCTTTGGACGCAATCTGGCAGCACGAAGCAAGCAGCTGGACCTCTCAGTGGGATCCCACACAGACACTGAAGTTCATTCCCATGCTACACTTCCCAGGAACAGCACTGTAAATAGTAAATATTTTCTGTGATTTGGAATCCAATAGTTCATCGCATGCTGCGATTCAGTAGGGCGGGCAAGAGATATTTCTAGTTGATCCTAAAACACCACCTTGTTATATCACTATTACCATTGCTCTTTCTGAACGTTTTATGTAGCTTGCAGAAAACGCGTAGCAGACCTCCTACGATCTGGTAAAGAGCAGGTCTTAAAGCGGGTGGTAATAGGGTTAAAAATGATCAAGGACTTGGCAGCCTTCAAAAAAAAAAACCCACATGCAAAGCCAAGCCCAAGCTGGTAATGTACATATTTTGTATTTCACAAGGCTCTGTTTCAGAGCTGAAAATCACCAAGATTAAAACAAACCATGAGAAAGAATATGGAAAATTAATATACCCTGTTTATAGCATTTATCCATGCATCCAAAAACCCGCAACTATGAAAAAGGCAGTGCCAGTCAAAAGACCTTTACTTCCTTTGTAAGCCAGTCTGCTTAGGCCAATTCCATATTTAAATTAAGAGACAAAGGGAAAACAAAGAGAAACCAATGAAAGAACAGAAAAAAATCATAGGAAACAAGCGAAAAAAAGCCAGAAAAAACCTCTGACTAGTAAAGGTTGGAATAACAGACGACTNTAAATTAAGAGACAAAGGGAAAACAAAGAGAAACCAATGAAAGAACAGAAAAAATCATAGGAAACAAGTGAAAAAAGCCAGAAAAAACCTCTGGCTAGTAAAGGTTGGAATAACAGAAGACTTTTTTTTAGACTGCAGAAAAAAGATCCCTTAACACTCACGCTGACTCATCAGCAGATAGTAATAGTAACAGTACAGAGAAAACAGATGTGTTATGTACACCTGAAGCAGCTATATGAAGTTCTAACTAGCAACCCAGGTGGATGTTGAACAGGAGCTCCTAAAATTATACACGCTTAAATGAGACTATCTGGATTACTTGCACAGAAGAGACTCCAAAAAAAGGGGCAAATGGCTCTCTTGCCATTTTCAGTAATTCTTACAGCACTGAACAAGTTCCAGATGCCTGGAGGAAAGACAATTTTGCACTGAAATTCAAAAAAGGAGAACTGGATGACCCAAGTAATTACAGGTCCAGTCTAATGCTGAGCAAGGCAAAACTACAGAATATTCGATACTGGACTCTAATAATACAGAATTAGAGAGGGGTAATAAAATCAATGTCAATCAAATTAGGTCTATGGAAAATAGATTCTGTCAAACTAAACTGACATCCTTCTTGATGAGATTACAAGTTTGACTTAAATTTTAAGAATGTCAATTTAA
>RSEF01000008.1:25619328-25656672 GCA_003993805.1 Himantopus leucocephalus | reverse complement strand
AACCAAGAACCGTGGCATACTTTCCAAATGGGAAAAGAAGGACTCTGATACAGGGTGACGGATAATCAACCACATCTCAAGCCTGCAATGCTGCCAAAAGGGTTAAAACAATCNAAAGAAGGACTCTGATACAGGGTGACGGATAATCAACCACATCTCAAGCCTGCAATGCTGCCAAAAGGGTTAAAACAATCCTTCTTGGCATAAAAGCCACACACTTGAAAATGGAAAGAAAAACTGCTGCTTCTGATCTGGTTGCGTG
This sequence comes from Himantopus leucocephalus, assembly GCA_003993805.1. NCBI lineage: Eukaryota > Metazoa > Chordata > Aves > Charadriiformes > Recurvirostridae > Himantopus > Himantopus leucocephalus. The sequence goes on along the minus strand of RSEF01000008.1, from coordinate 25,656,410 downwards.
CTTTGCTGCCGAAGGCTGGTGTCCAGCCCTGGTGTACGTGCTTCNCCTTCTTGGCATAAAAGCCACACACTTGAAAATGGAAAGAAAAATTGCTGCTTCTGATCTGGCTGCGTGCTTCGCTGCCGAAGGCTGGTGTCCAGCCCTGGTGTATGTGCTTTGAGAAAGCTACCGATGCCTTGGCATTCTCGTGGTGCCGTGAGAATAGACTATAGGACTTAAACTATAGACTATAGGACTAATAGACTATAGGACTTAAACTCTTTCATTTGAGAGATGGGGGTTAATCTGTCCACCTGATCAGAACAGGTTAAGTTGAACCTTACAGTACTACATTAGTACTCATCTGAAGTACAGAAAGATTTTTTTTTTTGATAGTGTCTGTCCAGCAGATAAAACACGGAGCTACACATCGTGAGTCCCATTGCTTGGCAGTTGGAACAAGAGAAACCAGACTAGAAACAACAAAGCAAATGCTGTTGTCCTGCGGAAGGCATTTGTTCTGTTTCTGACATTAAAGGAAATATTATTTGAACTCCCTATCAACCATTTAGTCAGCTCTTTTACCACTGGAAATTCTGGAAGTTCAGATCTTGTTCTGAAAGCTATGCTCTAGCTCAAGCAGGAATTAATCTGGGAAAGGTCTTGGCAAGATGTGTTAAGTGCTCGATAATCTCTTCTGCTCTGAAGCTCTACAAATACGCTGCTCCTGCTGGTTGTTCTCCACGCAGCTCCTGCTGCAATCATTCCCACACGGAAAGTGGAAGTAAACTACTTTCTCCGGCAAGTTTGGAGCCTTCCTATTGCTGGAAACTATTCTAAAAGCAACATATAAGAGTACAACTCTGAATTGCTCACCTGTGACCAGATAAGTTAAAAAGTTTTTTAAATTTCTTCTTCTCCTGGAAAATAGAGTACTCTGGCATACAAAGTCACGTTAGAGGACTATGCTCCCCACTATGAAGTCACTCATGAAAACAAGCAGAGAATAGGACGGCAACAATGCAAACTGCCTTAAATCATGGTTTTGTTGTCTCTTGCCCAAATGTAAAACCTAATTAAAGCTGCCCGCCTGACAGCCATAACACGAACGCCACCGAGCGCCGATGCTTTTCTGACACAATCCCTTCCTTCAGAAGTAGGCCACGTCTGACAGCTCATCTCATATTAGTCAGGCAGAAGCCGTCAGACAGTAACAGCCTTCAGTCACTCCGGGTTTGGGACCAAGAGATAAAATAATGCTCGCCATGAATTCTGTGCGCCTCCTGGCTCCAGTTTTCGCCTGTTCCAATCTCAGCAAGTGTTTAGGGAAGAAACTGGTACCACGGTGAGCTTCTCTCTATCGAAGCAGTTGAGCTCAACTTGCTGTCCACCCGTGACTCTTCCAAGCCGACCTGCACATGGTCTTTAGCCTTCCCCAATGACTCATGAACTGGGGATGTTCCTAATAAATACCACCTACGGATGGCTGGCAAGGAAAGCAGCAAGCAGGAGAGAGATGGGCAAGAGAAAGACTCATCGTGCTTTCCATCTTCTAAGTAACAGTAACAGAAGAGGCTGACTGACATTCAAGGTAAGCCCTGCTCCAGCTGGTAGTCCCATTTCAGAGTACAACCCTGTGAGCCTCCAAACCATTTCAGAAGTGTTTTCAACACGTTCCTGGAAGGACAAAGAATGACTGCAGCTCATATGAAAAGCTGTATCAAGTATAGGCTTTTGGAGAAGGTTACATCGATGCCCTTGAGAAGATACATTCAGAATGTACAGGGAGGGTCAAGTGAATTGCTTGTTTCATTTTTTTTTGTCTCTATGACAGTTACCAAATAGAGCTGTTTACCTAAAAAAAGCAGGTGAGCTATAGAGAGAAGATTCAGATCTGGGGAACATAAGATCCGATGATGAGACTGGTTCAAACCCTGGTCCTTGTCCGATGCTGTTTTATACCAGTAACGTCAGCCTCATTCATCCTCCATCCCTTTATCACGGAGAAGCACCTGCTGTCAGCCCAGCGACGCACACCGCAGTCACAGGAGAAGCAGCTCCTGCGCACGGTGCTCCCAGGACCAAGCCATTAAGCTAAGGCTGTCACTGTCACAATTCACTGTAACCCAACTATGAAGGTAACCTGTTCTGTGCTCAGTGCAAGTTCTTCATCACAGCATCCTTTTAGTCTACAGCTTGGTTAGGATACAGACTCCCCATATTTGTACCAGCTAGGATTTAGCACATGTCCATGAATAGCAAGAAAGCACCTTTCTATTACAATATAACTATCATTTTTGCAAGAACTTAGGGAAAAATGTGTAGTCTTTCTCAAAGTAAACCAGAAAAGGATGAGTAGTAAACAGCTTGGTTTTTGCCTTTTGCGGGAAGGTGACTGGGTGCAAGTTTTGTTTGGAAGCCTTCCACCAAATTACTGTATTTCGGGTGCCCTTTAGTTCTTTTGAGAACTTTCCTTCTACATTAGGGAAAGTCAGCTGTATTTAAATGTAATCCAATCTGGAGCCCCAGATATGCTTTGATGTTACAGTGCACCTACAGTTAAGGAGCACGACTTACCCCTGGTTAAAAACAGCCATCAGCAAAATTTGAGTGTCAGTAGAGCCTTCTTAAGATCCTACCAGAAAGCCAGGTTCCAGACTCACACTGGGATACCCTTACAACAGATCCCCTCCGAAAAAAAGACATGTTCATAGTTTCATAACAAATAAGCAAATCTAAACCCAAACCTCACAGAAAATCCCTCTGTATTTCACAGGCTGAAGCCTAGCTCTACCCAGAGCACCCGTAAAGGCGCACACGCTGACACAAACCTGCTCAGATGGGATGGGATTCCTCAAGCAAACTCTTCCCCTGAGGCACCAGAGCCCTGATCCCCAAACAGCAAAGGCTGGGCCCTCCCCGTGGGAGATCTGCAGGGAGAAAATTCCTATCGCTGCCTTAATCCCGGCAATGCCAGGGAGACTCAAGGTAAAAGCTCGTTTGCGCAGGAGACGAGCCCTTTTTGGGGCGCTCGAGGGGAGTCACGAGTTGCATGATGAGCTCCCACGGGAGCTCTGTGCACACAGGATTTAATACACCCCAGTCCAAATGGAAGGGGCTTCTTCGCACTGGGCCTTCTCCAATAGAGACACTGCTACGTGATTAAAAAATCCCCCAAAGGAAGCCCTTGCAAACAGCGTTCTACATCCCACGTAAAACTCTCCCTCGGGGAGAGGATAAGAGGGAAGATGAACCAGACATACAGACACCACTCACTCAATTTTAATATCTGAATGGGAAGTGCCAGATACCATGACAACAAGCCTAGAAAAATAAAAGGGGAATAAAAAAAAAAGGTGTTGCCCAAAATGTGAAACAAATCCTCTAAGTGTAGCTGAAGCTATCAAATGATTAGTGCCAGCAAGGTAACTGCAACCCCCCGGCCTCCAGCACTGTTCGGAAGGGAAACACCAGGACCTGAACACAGGGACCTCAAAAACAACGCAACAACCCCAAAACCCAACCGCAGGCTCCCCGCAACAGAAAACAAGGTCATTGGAAATCCTGACTTCACCAGGCGGTGCCAGAGATTACACGAGTTTTGTCCTCCTCTGTAGTTTGGACAAATCCCTTAATGCAAGATGGTGTAATTTAACGTCTTGATTTTCAGAGACGCTGAAGCAGTAGCAGTTTGCATGTAAATTAAATACCAATTGACAGTAGCTGCTATCCCTCAAAATCAGACACAGTAATGCTTCTCATTCTGGAGTAGCCCCAATAGCCATCCAGAAAAAACAACAAGATGGAGGCATGCTTTGACAGAGCCTGCTGCTGCCCAGCGCCGCTAGATCCTTCCGAAAACCCTACTCCCACAGAAATTTCAAGATGACTTTCAAAAACATGCAGTTACGCCATTCTAAACTTGACTATACCAGCAATATAAAACATGCCTACTCTTGCAAACAGTGCCGTACAGTCTCTCAGAGGCTTCTAGTATTTCACATTGTTCTGCATCTGACCCGAAACAAGACTTTGCTCTTACCTGCATACTACACACAGTTTTAACAAAGTCAGCTGTGTAATTACTGTACTTGAGGACGTGGACTAATCTGCATGCAAAGCGTAAGTGGCAGTTTGAGACAGATGCTGCTGACTTGGCTGGAGTCTTCTGCGGTTCCCATTACCATAGCACGGAAGCATTTTATCTCTGTAACGCACCTTTCCTCACAAACACCGCTGAGGAAAAGCGCTTTTATCCCTATTTGGGAGAACAGAAACTGAAAGGCATCGGGATTTCCAGGGTGAACTTGGACAGAGAACACAGTCACTAGAACAGAGATCTAAAACTGCATCTCCCCCACCCTAAGACAGTAACCTTATTATTGGACCATTGTGAGCTGTGCTGGGCTGGAGATATCTTGTAAACAACACACATTTCATGCTGCAGAATATATTATCCTTTTTCTTCTTCTGCCTCTATCAAGTTTCTTTAAATGTAAAGCCGTATTGCAAGCACGAGTGCATTCATACTACTGCGAGCGACTGATTCAGTCTGTTTTCAGAAGCCACCTCTCCTGGCATAGGTAAGACAACTGAGTTCCATTTCTGGATGAGTATTTGGATCCCCCCCACCCCAGCTGACATCTCCTGCTTCCCATCTTTTCATCTTCTCCTCCCCCTTCCTTCAAGGAGCACACAGCCTCTGAATTAGCAGCTGTTCTGAGAAGAGCAAGGCAGCACTCCTCCCCGCTTTGTCCCAGAACAGAACAGGGACTGTACTATAAAAATCCAGTGTTCTGGGGACAGGCATGAATGGACAAGAAACAGCCATGACTTCTCTGGCCTGAACAGTAAATTCAGTGCTGAAGAAGAGACGAATTAAACGCAAGAACGCAGACGTTAGAAACAAACAGGCTAAGTTAAAAACAATATTCGGGAAGAAAAAGTGAAAACAAATAGACCTCGGAAAAAAGCGAAAGACCTACCAGCACATAAAAAATGGTAAGTAGCAGTGTGGAAAGAAGTCTGCAACAGGAATTAAAGAAGTCACTGCATTACATAAAGCACGCAATATGTGCTAGGGAGCCTTTCACATCCCATGGAGAGTGGATACGGCATTGCTGGACCAGCGGTACATAAAGAATGGTGAAGACTGCACTCAACTACAACGAGAAACGTATGTACCAAGATAAGGAAAGCAAACCGAAGGCAAATTTCAGCAACCACCAGGTTTTTAACTCAAGAATGACTTAAGGCTCGAGAGTGACTTAAGATGCAAGATTAGAAGTGTCCGGTGTTAAAACATTAAAATATCCCTTGGTTAGACTGTGACTGAAGAGAGGTGCAAAAGCCCATAGGTACTTCAAATGTGTAAAGACTACGACAGGAGATGAAATATTTAAAGTCTGAAGTTTAAAGAAGGTAAAAAATTATATGGTCTGTAACCAAAAAGACACTCCAACAGTGCGAACCAGTAGGTCATGGAAGAGGTACACGCTTCATTACAGCAGACTCATCTTCCCTTCCTGCACCCCATCCCAAACATTTGTATTTCTGATATTTAGATGAAAGTGGAAGGTAACTAAAAAAACCCTAATACAGAACAATAGAGCAAAAACTGAACGCAAACCAAGAGAAACTGGAGTGATTTTTCACTGGTCAGTGAAGGACAGTGAGTTCAGATTACATGATATCATGTACACAGTTTTGGTGCAAATATACCAAACTTTTGCACAAAAAAGTGATGCTGTGCACCCAGAGTCAAAGTTTGAGAAAACCCACTGTTGTAGAAGAGGATGGTAAGCGAGTGGTGGAGCGATGGGGAGAAGAAAGGCAGAAGGACAGAACCATGACAGAGCCTGGGCACTGACCGAGGCTCCTGCTTTCAGGATGGATCCGACAACTGCATGAGCAGAGTGAAAAGTCCTCACAAAGTAACATGCACCTTGGTTTATAGGAGAGAGATTTTTGTTAAAAGGCCAAGAACGTGCTCTCTCACTGAGAGCTATGCAAGCAGAGGAATTAGGCAAGGAAAGGCACAGCTAAGATATGAAAATCCAGTGCATCCTCAAACCTGGAAGTGTTTTGCATGGAAATGGTGGCAGTAACCCTTCCGGGCTAAAGGAAGTGGCACAGGCACATAGAACTGGAGAAAAAACACGATTTTTTTTTTTTTTTTGCAAAACAAGGATATGAAGTAAGACATAATATACTGCAGCATCAGTACCTGAAACCTGGTTGACTGCAAATTCAAAAAGCCCTGGTAATTTTGTCATTAAATGATTTAATTCAGCAACATTTAGGGTTTTGTACCTCAGCCTCTGTCAAACAACAAAAAACAAAAGCCATCACAACACTACAAAATTTCACAGTAATTCTGAACAATGACTCAGAATACCTATTCTGTCTTATAAACAGCCTACTAATTAAACTCTTTGAGCTCTACTAACTAGTTTTTCCAATGCACAGAGGAAAGTAATTTATTACAGACCGGAATACGAAATTTAATATTAACAACACAACCTGTGTCTGCAGCATTTTTAATCTAATCAGCAAAAACATAAATAAAAGCTGCAACTTGACAGCTAAGAAGGTTAATCTGTAATAGTTAGATTTACGTAGATTACTTTACACAGCATCTGGAAAGATGCTGAGAAAAGTAAAGCCACTCTATTGTACTCTAAAATGTGCTACCTATAGAAATTCTGCTATCCATCAATACACGGAGAGCACTGAGCCTACTTAACAAATTTGCTTCAGCTTTAAGACAGAACTTTCAAGAATTCCAAAACAAGAGCAGGAATTTTTAGAAGGTACTTCAAATGTTTATAATATTCCTTTTAGGTACTTGCAGGTAATAGAAGTAATGAAAAGGAAATCTACTTAAAGGAGAAAATATTATGACTCTGTTGTGTGCACATACTACCTAGTTCTATCACTTAAATTTCTTGATAATTTTGCTGAAGAGAATATTAGGATGAATATGCTCCTTGATGAATTTTTTCCAGGCTGAAAAGCAAGTCTTTTCCTTTAAAAGGTGGCAGATTTCACCTCTGTCAGCCAATTTTCCTATGACAATATCCACATTTTACAACACTGGATGTACCGTGTGTGGATGTCATGACTACACATCATTCTTGCTGGCTGACCACCATGGAAAACTGCAGGTTTTATCATACACTACTCTTGTAAAAAGCCTTTTTACAATACTAAACATATAGGTGGTAAACAGAGGAGAGGGAAAACATTATGTATTTTTCCTTCTTTTGTTTCCAGCTTGGCAAAGTACCTAAACATACCTAATCTGGAGCAAGTACCACAATCCTACCAATCAACAAAATCAAGGTAACACAGCAGCTATTCCAACATAGTGAGAAACATAAGGGCAAACCCCCATTATCAGTCAAGCTCCCAAGCTGTTCATGTTTGGGGTTGGGTTTTTTTTTTTGTTTAAGACAAAGTGGCTTCCAGAGCAGGAAAATATTTAAAGAGAAAGTAGAGAAACAGGAGAAAGAGATGCATTGGTAAATAGAAGTGACACAGATACAGCATGTAGGAGAACAGAGAGGAGTCTAAAAAAGGAACTGCTAGAGAATACTTCTTGTTACATGTCCTATCTTATTGTGCCCTACCTACCGTCCTCAGAACAGGGGAAAGTCAAAACACCCCCTGCATCTAACCAACAGCATCCTAAGGAAGAGGAAGGCAGCCTCATTTTGTGGGTCCTAGGATGCTGTAGAGTGAGAGGAAGCCTGTTGGTATTTAATGTAAGGTGCTTTAAAATGCCTGTGAGCACAGACTATTGTCTGTTTAGGGCAGCAGGCACAGTAGACCTTCTATTGCAGAAAGAGCAGCCCCTCTAGTACAGCAACAATTAATCATACTGGGGACGCTGCCATTTGTTTGCTTGCAGGTGAGTATGACGCAGCTTTTTGTCCATCTGCTTTTGCAACACCCCTTAAAAACCACCTAACTGAAAAAAACCAGTCTGGGCTCTTGTGAATAAAAATAATAAAAACATTTTTTTTTCCCCTCAAGCTGATATATTCCACTGATTAAACAGATGCTGTGAGAGTCGTAAGAACAGCAGTACTGGGTCAGAGCAGAGGTCTGCCTAGTCCAATATCCTGCCTCCAGCAGCACCTGCAAGTCAATAACTTGAGCTTTAATTCCTGGTGGGGACAAGTAGGAACATCTGCAAAGTCAGTGATGGACCCCGCTCAAGGAGAACAGAGGACAGCAGTTATGTCTAACAAACCCCAGCCAAAGCAGAGCCAGTGAGCAAAGTCAGAAGTGGACTCAGACTGCAGTGACGCGATGCTTTCTTCCTCTTTTTCCCCTACAGTTTTTAGAATCAAAATCTCGTAATGGGATGAGAGGGACCACAAGGTTGTGGCATCACAGAAGTGTGAAACCCTGCACCTGGCCAAAACCTGTCTGGACAGGCAGGCAGAGATGCAGAAGGGCCTGAACAAGACCCAGGCTGTACCACAAATGGGGTAAAGTGCCCTAGCAATGACAAGTCCAGGAATGAGGTATAGGACACGAAGTAGGATGCTGCCGAAATCCAAATTTGTGTGCTTGGCTGTAGGCAGAGGCTGAGCGTCAGAACAACTTCCAGTAGGCAACGGATTACTGAGAAGGTTATCAGTGCTGGCTATAAGCACACAATTGCCACTGAGCTGCACACAAAGGTTGTTGGACTCCCAATGCATCCAGCAAGAGCAACTACCCTTTAAGAAGAGAAAAGATTAGATGGTGAGTGGCATTAAGGATGTGCAGGTGTAGAAAATGGTGGTAAATCCCCCTCCCCATACATTCTTGGGTAGAACAACGTAACATGACTAGACATTAACCCCTGCTAACCATAAATCATATTAATACAACACCCTAAGTTTAAAAGCATTGGAATTGAACCTCCAAAGTTTTCTGGAAGCAAAGGAGAAGGAAAGGATTTAATGCCTGGCAAGACCTCCATGCAGTAGATATCCCAAAAGGAACTCTTCCCTCTGCAGAGGGTCTCTCACTTGAAAAGCAGATGGAAAACATGTTGGCTTGATCATGTATGCAGGTTCCTCCCTCAAGTCAGTTAGAAAAACACCAAAAGCAGAGATCTGAGGGACAGGTTCTGAACAGATGGAGTCTGAAGAGGCAGTTTGTGTCATCAGTATAGGGCCTGCACATCAACTGAGCTAGCAGAAGATATGGAGAGGAAAAAGATGGGAGTGCTGAGGATATACACTCCCATGGGCAGCAGCAGATCCCAATACTGATCTGACAGTTTCAGGTTGACCATTCCCAGAAGAGAAGCTGAAGATCTTGCAGGGCTCTTCTGGCTGTAGAGAAAAGCACCTGCATGCTAGGAAACCAAGTGATGATGGATCAGCTCTGCAACAGAGAACAGGCAAGAACTTCCTGGCTCACCAAGTCTGAGAAACAGCTACTGCAGGCAGGTCAACTAATCCTGGTCACAAATTTATTAAATGCCATCTTAAAGCCAAGAAGAAACTCCTGATGCAGCGTTGGTAAAAGTAAAGCCTTGTGAAAAGAGACAGCAGGAGCTAGGCCAATTTCAAAACCTTTCAGATTGGTTTTGCACCGATCACGTATGTTCTTGCACAAGTTGTCTAGCAGGAGCACCGGGGAGACAGGCAGGGGCGACAGCCGCAGCACAGCCACGCTGCTCCTTGGTATTGCTGAAGAGCAGAAGGTCTTGAGTAGCAGGGAATGGATGAAAGCTGGGAAAGTCAGCCTCAGAGCCCTGACAGGTATCTCTCCATGCACTGTCTACTACTGCCCCAAAAGACCCTGCCTCAGCTGGAAGATAGTGCATCGTTAGTGGACACTGCTGCCAATATCCCAGGGTTTTACTGGAACTCTCTCATTCCTTTCCTCCCCTTTTTCCTTGTCCACCTTGGGCTAAAAAGGAAAGAAAAGAAAAAGGGTTAGGGACAGAAGCAGCTGTGCATGAGTGCTGAAGCACGGGGTCTGTGCTTCTCGAGGGAAGGGCAGAACAAGGGAAAAACAACAGACAACACTGTAGGTAGTTAGGGGTGGACCATCATGATATAGAGGGTTCCACCAACATCGCTGTTTCACCTGGCTGTTCCCTAGCAGACGATTGTCTTCAACACAGATGATATGAAGGATGGAAAGAAAGTCTCAGACTAGAAGGTCAGCAGACACTAAAAGCCTCATAAATAACCTTATATCTCAAAGTCACAATTTCAGAGGCGTAGGTGTGCTTGTGCTGTTGAGGAAAACCATACTGCTAATCCTTCCTCACTAGACTTGATGGGGAAGTGATGTTATTTACTCATACCAAGCAGTTAAAACTGTGAAGAATAAACTAAATATGCATTAAAGGCATTTAATACACTTCAGAACAAGCTCAGGAGTGAAACCGCTGAAGTTAATTAGAAAGCTCTTTCCCAGCACAAGGGTCATGCCTACTTGCTTTCTGCCTATTTGCCCCAACACTCATTTCAATTGCTTTTTTCCAATAATCAAGAAATCAAAATTCTTTTGTTCGCTGGTGCGGAGTATGCGCCAGACAACTGCAGAAAGGCGATAAAGAAAATGACGGGATGCAAATTTGACCGTTTTCCTCAGCATTTAGAATAGACACCAAACACATTTTAGAAATCCAGCATTAAGACACTACTATTTCTGTGTTCCCTCCCCCACAGTGCTAATGAATTTAGTTCAGATGCTTAATGCAAATGTTCATTTAGATGATCAATATTTGGGGATTGTCTTGAATCTGCAGCCCTTCGAATAGGATATGCAACACTGAAATTAGGTTTCTCTCTGCTCAAGAACAGAATACACTTCAGGAAATAAGAAGCTATAAAAATAAAATAACTAGGCCACCAAATTAAGATCAACTTATGAAAGGTCTTTAATGACATTCAGAGCCATATATTTAGTCTTAAAAAATAATTCTAGATTTTAGGTTTAAAAGACTCTGAAACATGTCTGTTTTTCATGTCTTAATATTTTATTCTCTGCATGCAACTGAGTGTACCAGACATAGATTATAACCAAGAATTGAAGCATGCTCTGTATTCCATCTGATTCACAGAAATAATTTTCTTTTTTTTCAGCTCTAAAACACATTATTTTACACTTCTGCTTTTCTGGGCACTTGACTTCCAGCTACAGTTATACTACTTTATCTGACCACGCTTTCCTCACTGCATTTTGAACATGAACTCAACACAAAGAAATAACTGCCATACAAGTCTCCAATTCACTTAATTTGGTATTATTTTTCAGACAAAGGCAATCTAGCAGAGTACTCTGCTGCATAAATATTTTTTTCCCTACTTTAGCAAATACCAAGTCTTGTGCTATCAAGGAAGTCCAACGCAGAAAACCGCACTGCTTCTTACAGAGACTCCCTATACAGCCGATTTGAGGGGCACTACTAAATATGGCTTTTAAATGCAGTGAAGCCACATGCCAGAATTATATTCACTTGGTAGATTGTGAACACTACTACACAAGTTCAGGAAAAAAAGACCTACTCCGAAGGATTTTGTTAATTCTCGTCTACTACTGGAACAAAGCACCTGCTGCTAACACTCAGTCTAGTCTAACAAGATCTGTACCAAATAAGTGATCAGAGATCAGCGACTGGTTACCACTGCTTTACAGAGAATTACTAAAAAACCCTTCCAAATCAACAAGGGAATAAACTACCTCTACAAGGTATTTTTCTCCTAAACCCTGTTATTAGGTGGACTTATGCCATGAGGCATGAGTGTTTACATACTTTCTAAACAGTTTATAAGTCTTATCTAAGATAATCCCTACATTCTATAATCCTATCTGTTTAATGTATTTTAAGTGGGGAAAACAGCTGGCACCAGTAATATCTCAGAATGGAAGGCACTTTCAAAGCACAATCAGTGAATTGGACATCAAATGTAAGAGCAGTTTATGCCCAGATTAGGCTTTCAGTCATTTAGGATCAGGTAACTTAATGCTGGGTTTCACAGTAAGCTATATTTATCTGCATATGGGTCATATTTTTTTCTTCCAATAGGAAATACTTTTTGTATGCCCTTTTACAAAATTCCTGGAGAAAACACATACAAAACACTGGTAGCCTTTACATGTAAAANCTGCATATGGGTCATATTTTTTTCTTCCAATAGGAAATACTTTTGGTATGCCCTTTTACAAAATTCCTGGAGAAAACACACACAACACTGGTAGCCTTTACATGTAAAATGTTCAGTGAATGCATGTTGTCTGCAGCTTCTAAACATAAATAGCTGTGAACTGTTTCCTTAAATAAAAATAAGTATTTTTCCCCATAACCAAGCAGCACAATTTTACTAATATCTCTGCAATTTCCAGCCTGAGTCTTTCAAAGGCAGACTTAACGGTGCAACCGTTATCTGTTGTCATGAACTGTAAAGGCCTTTTTCCTATAATTAGATTTAACCATTAATCCTGGTTTTGCTTTATGTCTTGCCATTACGATGAGCCTTCTCAGTCCCCCCCGCCTCGATCCCAAGATGGACACCACGATCTCAGTCATCTACTCTATCAGGCATCAGAACCTCCCATTAAAATACATAAAGCTGAGCTGTAGCTCACTGCAAACACTGGGCCAATACTAGAAGAGGTCTATTTCCTAAGGAAAGCTTAAATAGTGTTTTCCTGCTACTGGACACTGGCCACCAGATTCAAGAGCTTCCCTCCTGGAGAGCCGTACTGTTGGGGAACACGATCGTACCCAGCTTCCTTCCCTCCTGCCGCATACGGACACCACCAGTGTGCAACTAATGGCTTCTTTCTGCTCCTGAGGATACAGACCACCTCTGTCCACCAGTTTCAGAACAGTTACTGATTCCAGGTGCTGAAATTAAGGCTGCCTAATTAGCCCCCAAGTTTCAGGAAACAAGAAGCATGCAACCTCTGAAGAGCACGTCCCAGACAGACGCCAGTTCAGTGCCATCGTTCACTGAACACACTTGGTTGGAGAACAGCCGGGTCTTTGCTTTTTTACAGCAGCACCTTTTCGGCACATGCTGGTAAACTGCTCGTTATACAGGGAGATAGGAAGAAATAATTTCTATAGAGGGCAGACGATACCAACTCAACATAGCATGGACATACTTCTGGACCAGAAGGGGTTCATGGTACCTTGCTCTGAGCACAGGAAGAGCATCCACCCCAGATCAAGAATTTACAGGTTTCTATGGAGAAATGAGCATTGAACACTGCTCACATGGAAGATTTTTTTCCCTATACTCTCTCATAACACTGCGTTATTTCTGACTCTGACATTTTGTTAAGTTTTTGGTTCTTGGATCATATGGTTGAACATCCAAAGAGCGAGGAATGGACAATTCATAACTTCTAGAGGACTACAGGTAGAACAGTCAGTATTTCTTTCTTAACATGCGACTACACACAGATAATACTGCTTTGAGTCAACAGCTTGCCTGTCCTGGATTTTCACTGGGATCATCAATATTTATACTACACTTACAATGCCACAATTATTTCTGAACTGCAGTTTTAATCTAAGTCTGTATCAGTCCTATTATAAATACCTGAAATTAAAATGAAAGATGTAAGTCTTTGTACATAATCTTAAAGGAACTCCAAATTCAAAAGGAGCGATTTTAAAGCAGAGTTGCTTTCCGGGCAGAGGAGCAATGAAGTTCCTGATTATGCATGCAAAGAACATCAGATTGTGCCACACAGCAGGAATATGCGAACTCCGTCATAAGTTAAGTGATGCACAGAAATCATATCAATAAATATTCTGCTTTACAGTGCGCCTGGATCACCAAGATGTGAAAGATGATTTGAGATTTAAGATTTTTAGATACTGATCATTTGAAGGTTCAGAGATGTAAATTCCTGTGTAGACTACAGAAACAAAAAATCTAGTTCTTAGAGCTCAGCTAAGGCCATCAAATCAATTAAAAAAAATCACAGATATCCCCTTCTCGCACACACAAACGATGTCAACAAGGACAACTCACTTGGCCAGCAGCAGTTACAGTGTCTGATGGACACTACACTGACTGGATCTCTTGTTTTCAAACACAGGACACAACAACTTCAGCGTTTCTCTTCTCCAAGTTTTCTGATGAATTCAAGCCCTCACCTTCCCCAAGTCAGGAAGATATTTATTACTGGCTTTCTTGTACAAAATAAGAAATAAAGAGCATCTGCAACACGGTACAGCTTAACAGTACTTGTAAGCACCAAGCCTCACATCTATCTGAAGCCATAGTCTTTCTCCATGAAGTCACCTCCCTTCATCTAACACTGCTCTAAAATGTTTATGCCATTTAGGGTTTTTTTAACTCAAGTTCCTTCTCATTTTTTGAGAGCAGCTGATTAAACCTGAACAACTGGGTTGTTGGACGAAATATGCTGTAGCTATGAAATGGTACAGCAGGGACCAGTTTCACTGTTAATTTAAAATGCTAGAATTAATTAGGTAGTGTAAATGAAGAATTTAATAAGCACACTTTACAACCACAAGTTCTGCTTTTATTAAACACCCCTGCCAAATGAAGGCAACTATCTTCAGTCTGTTTTTCCTTGTCTCATTCCCTTAAAATCTCTGCAGTGAAAAACCCCATTTTTTCTGTTGCAACCCCTCCCCCATAATTAAAATGTATGCCTGACTTCCATCTCCTCTTTCAAGTCATTAGCATCTTTTAAAAATGCTACTGTATATCCTGCCTGTTCTGAGAAGCTACCAAACAAAACCGAAGTTTACAATTTTGGTTTTGAATACCAAATTAAAGGCTGTCTTAGAAGCTGTCATTCCTATTCAACTCAGCACAGTGTACTACCAAATTAGCATATTTTTTTTAGTAAAGGAATATGCTTGTTTAAACATGTGTCTTTCCAAAGCGAGGGGTAACATCACGAATCAATTTTCTCAAAAAACCCTACTACTGTTCTAAGACTGCAAAAAGACTTGGAGCAGTTGATTATTCCTGACATATATGGTTTAATCCATTTTAAAATTACTGAGAGTTCCGATCATAAATTCTCTCAAAGGGATCCTGTATCTTTAACAGACCTTGTTTAGCTTTGAACTCCTTGAAAAAAAGTATTTTGGGAGCCTAGACACTATTTCACAGAGTCCATGCAATTCCTTGACAGGACAGGGGGAAAAAAAAACCCAGATCTTTTACATGAACCAATTCAATCCTATCGAGCTTCAGAAATACATTCAAGACTTTCTAATATGGTTTTGCCAGGGTAACTATTTAATGATGACGACTTGGTTTACTGCCTTTTCTGTTTTTCTTGAAGCAGCCTCTCTCCACGGTTAACTTTTTATTCTGGATTTCCTTGATTTACCTGATTATTTTACCTTAGCAGGAAGGACACAAACTTACTATCTATGGAGGCAACCCGTATTTTTAGCAGAAAGAGCCCCAACATTTGTTTAGAGGCATACTATAAAAGCACCCACTTAGCTGAGATTTATCATAAACACAAAATTTTGAAGAGAAACCAAAAAAAAATCCAAAAGCAGACAAAACCGAAGTTGTTTCAGACCTTCACCGGTTCAGCAAGAATAGCTTAAGAATGTACTGTTTGTTCGGCAAGACAGCTTTCACTGTCAAAAATCTGCACTGATTTTTATTAAGAAAAAAAAGCAGAGAACCCCTGAAAAGCCAGACATTCCTGTAACAGCTTACTGGCATACTTCCACCCCTCCCCTCCCAAAAAACATAAAACCCCAGAAAGCCTAATGAAGAACACACTTACATGACAATCCGGAAAGATGAGCTGGATATGACCTCAGTGTATTTCCATTTTGCTACACTCAATGTTCTAAGAACCTTTAAAAACATGGACTGCTTCTGGCTGAGGACTGCATTCGATTTACTAACTCCGAATTCAATGTGAGGAATGAACACTCATCCTAAAATTTAGTAATGTTGCACAATGCCTTGATAACAGGCCTGAAAAACCTTAGCAGATTAAATTCTCTTTTCAAAAACGTCACAGAGGCTTCGGAGAACAATTCTTTTTTTAATTTGATTCTTTTGTACTTGTATCACTTTTTAAAACAACATGTAGGCTCCTCAGTCACTTAGGGGTGATGTCCTCAAAGCATCTGTGTAAGTTTTTTTTTTTAAAGAATAGTTCCTTTAAAGTATTTTACTGACCATAAAGATTTATGCACTTTGTATGGAAAGAAAAAGCATAGGCAAAAAACTACCCAAGAATATGTCAGAAGATCATATAGCAAATTTCTCATATCTTCAGATAGAGACAAAAGCCTGGAGATGGAGTGAAACAAAAAGAATACTGTTCCTAACCGATGAAGTAATGGCTCTCTGTCTAAGGACGGCCAATTCTCTATGAAAACAACACTGAATATCTGAAGTCTTGAAATTACATCGCAAGGAAATCACTGTGAATTTGAGTGATACGGGAAGCAAAAAAGCTCATGACACACAGGACCTGCCATGATCAAAATTCAAGCCAGGCACACTGGACTCCTGCAGATGAGGGTTCGGTATTTGCTTCTGTCTGAAGTAACTCAAGTAACCTCCAATTTAATTTCTCAGATTATCTTCAGACTAAAAGAAAAAACAACGCTCTGGAGCTAAGCTGGTCCGGTGGCAGATATCAAAGGTGGTATGTCACACTGGGATACCGGGCCAGCTATGCTTATAAAAGAAGAGGACTTCAGCTATTTGCATGGAAACTGAGTGAGAGGTTAAAACGATTTGTTTTTCTTTAAGTAGAAAAAATAAAGCATAAATAAAAGTCAATTCCATTTTTCAGTCTTCCTCCTTTCAATACCCCTGAAGCTGTGTCCCAGTCAGAAGATATGCTGAAATAGATACATCATGGTCAACGTGCTAAAGAAAGCTCTGCTGGACTACACTTCTGAGGACTTGAGCTGCCCTGCAGCTACTGCCATTTGTTATGTGCCTTGCGTTCAGCCAGAATATTGCTATATGTCAGGAAGTAAATAAAAAAGAAGCATTGCATGTTTAAAAGCACTAAGCAGATCATCCTAATGCTGCCAGTACGATGGCTGCCAGGCTGTTATGGAAGTAGGTATGAAGATTTGTATCTGAATTCCTCATCTTTGCACGGTGCCTCTTTCACAGAGCGCACGCCCAAGCTGCCAGGAGCGCATCCGAGAGGAGACGGCTCCTTTCCTGGAACCTTTTCCTCCCCAAGGCTGCTGCTCTGTGCTAAACATAACAGTGCTGGTGATGCACTGAACAGCAGTGAAATTTCAGCTGTTCCCCACCTACGGTGCGAGTAGACACACAACCTATAAAACTAACCAATAAAGCAAGCCATAAAAGCAGATTGTTCACCCCACTGTCTCCTTGTGCATCAGTGAATTCCTGGCAGCGAGGATACCGAGCAGGCTCGGTGCACCGGCACCCTTCCACACCTCCTCTTGCCCATGGTGCAGACATCTCTCTCCTCTTTGAGGCAGTATCTGTAACGGGAGGCTTTTCTTATTCTGAAGGCACCTACACCAATGGGTGTCACTTCATGTGGAAAAGGATTATGGCAAATTAGAATGTTTTCAGGGAACAGAGTTCATTAAGCAATATCCACAAACGTCCGAATGAAGTCCAAAGCAGTGGCTCCCAGCGACAGACCACTGCTGTTCCAGAACGCTGTGGTAAATAAGCTGCGATGGGCTTGTAGAACCATCTTGACTTTACAGTGTTGTTAATATGCAAAAAGTTGATGAAGGCATGGTGGGGTTCAGAAGAAAGTCAGAATTAGGAATGGCCAGTTGGCTCAAGCCATTTAGACTATCCTCCTACAACTTAAGGCAGCATTAAATAAAAACCAGAATGATCAGGAAAGTAATGCCATCATCTGAGCTCTGCTTCAAGAAGCTGCAGTGTTACACGCGTGCAGACTGGCAGCGTTCATACATTCACCTGTACTCAGATCTGCACGGAGGCTGAAAGACGATGGGCTTCTCCTACAGTTGTTCTAGATCCAGTGTGCATCACTGAAAAACTAAAGGTTTACCACCTGAAGAGGTTTACACCATGGTGTTTGCAGTATTCCCTGCGCTAAGCACTTGCAGTATAAGCACCAAGGTTTTGCTGACCCAAACTGTGAACTGACCCCGATAAATGCAGAAGTCAACCATACAAAACTCTTACCTGTAATTTTGTCTCTCACGAGCTTGCAGGATTCGATTTCGCCAATGCTCCCAAAGAGACTCCGGAACTCCTCCTGGGTCATGTTCTGGGGTAAATAGTTGACTATGAGGTTGGTTTTGCTGTCATCTGTAGCAGCCCCCGTCTGCATGGGGGAAGGGCAGTTTCTACTGTTGCTGGAGGGTCCATTGGTTGTATTGGAAGTAGGGCCATTCGACACCTGAGGCTCCATGGTGCTAATTATCTACATCAAAATAAGAGGAGAGGGCGGAAAAAAAACCTTTAAGTTTCATAGATACAATAGCTATTTTTAAAGATACTTACAAACGAATGAGTAGGTAGCATTCATGGCCAATTTAGATACTTCAACAAAAAAACCCGGCTTGATTCCTCTGTTATTGTTGCAAAGTAGGTCATGCTAGTCTTTGGCTGTGAGCATACACTAAGATGCAGTTAAAAAATATCTTTTTTTTGTTAATGCGAAGCTGATTTCTGCTTTCATCACGCAGCCATTTTCACAAATGTAAATTTAAACCACATAAATTTAATTATAATTTAAGGTAATAATCATAATTAAAATTATAGTTCCATTAAATCAGATGAAGTATGTGTATGGCTCTATATGAAAAGGTAAAATATTTTACTTATTTAATAACTGTATCACAGAGTGCAATGACAACAACATTAACCAGGCACAGTCAATCTCCAACGTGTCATCATTCACACTGCCTTCAATTAATAACCTCAGTGTCCCAAGACATACCATTTACTGGTTCCAGTGATGACCTATATTCTCCAGTTATATTTTTCACTAACGAACTGACACTTCTTAAATAATAAAGCCCTGGATTTGCAATCTTCAGAGATACAAAGGTCTTCAGATATTTACTGGAATCAAAAAGGTTTAATCAAAGAAAGGCTTATCAGGCACAGGTGCAGGCTGGAATTTTAACAAGCACATCTACCTTGAAATGCGAAACGCCAATTTTCAGAGAAGAGATTCAAATAGACCTTTCCAAAAAAAGACAAATAAGAATCCAGCTTGGCAAAGTGCGTGCAGGACAGTGTCCCCATTGTCACCAGTGCCACCGGTCACGTGAGTAAAGCTGCCTGCATGTTTATCTGCAGGCTGAGGACTGAAGAATGCAAGTTTTCATCCGAAAACTGCACAGGCAGACAGAGGAAGCAGAAAAACCTGAAACCTGAGTACGTCAAGCCTTTTCTATATAGGTGTTTACCTCTACTACCCCTTCCAGCCTGTCTTCACTGTCACCAGCGCTGACAAGGGAAGGACATCACCTTAGCCTCAAATCTGGATAAATTTAAGCAATGCAAATGGTGGCTTTTGCTGTCTACTATGAAGTTTGCGATGTGCAGCTTTACCGATATCTCTTATCAAAGAGCATCCCTGGCGTGGGCTCAGCCTCCCTCCATCAAAGTCTCAGAGGGTCAATGACAAACTGCTGTCCTGGGCAAGGGACTCCCCTGCCCCGCGACAGGGACACGAGTGGGGAGAACCCGAGGGCTGAGACACCGCACACTCTGAACCTTGCGTTCATCCGATCCTGCAATTATTGTAATTACTCAAGACTATTTGCTGTCTTTTTTAAAATCTAGGGAGGTACGCGTTGTGACAAATTAGGCCTGTAATTCAGGCAGACGAGGGGGACACCAAAAAAAGGGTGTCTGTTCTAAAATTAACTACATGAGGGTGGTTCAGACTAAATAGGTTATATTCTTCTTTTTTAATTGAAATGCTCCAGTGTCAGTTTAATGCCTCATTTAGGCAATAACCCTCCTTTTTTTATCAATGGAAATAAAGTTTTGAATTACCATTATTTTTGATTATCAAGCCCAGGAATAGCTACTTGGTTTAACAATTTTTAAGTAAGAAGAAGCCTTGTCATATTGTGCTTAACAGAAAGACCACACAGCAATATCATGTTGAAAATAAAGTCCATAAAAATAGTACCTTCTTGGAAGAAATCGGCGCATCCAAACCAGAATCCCTCTGCCAGTATGACCAGCCAGACAGCACCCATCACTGCTGACATCCCCCATCAGGCTGTACCAGCCCCATACACTCCTTCAAGACTTTCCCTTTTACCCACTATCAGCCATATTTCCTTTTTCCAATCTGATTTACCCTACGTGCATTTACTCACGTGTACTAAATGCTTCAGATGTTGCTAAATCTGCTTGGCTCGGGATTCCAGCTGGAAGAACATCCTTTGAGCTCTGCTCCTCCATCACCCCACAAACGCCGACACCAACTCTAAGCTCTGCCACCAGCCTGCCGCAGGGTCAGGGGTTCGCACCCCACGGCCAACGCACTTCAGCTGAGCACGGGGTGCTCATTTATGCTGTATCTGCATCAACTTGATTAAAATCGGGGGGAAAAATTCCAATTCTGACAATGACTAGTCAGAGGATGGGTGAAGCAGCTGATGTGGTTAACGGCAGCTTTCCGTGCGCATTTAAATCATCTGACCATATCCTTTCCAACATAAAAAACCCCTACAAGGTAAACTGCAATTTTAGGGGCTGATCCTGCCCTTCTAATGACAACAGGAATACCACAGCACTGGATTCAGTTACAGCAGAAACAGGACTTCAGCACAACACACTGAGGAAGGTACATCATCTATTATTAGCAACAGACAAAAGCTATCTACAGTTCCCCACGATAAACAATAACCCTGGATCTTTTAAAATCTGTGAAAGAAAACAAAATTTGGAGCTGGCTGGTGTCCTACTTACGCATTTTCAACACTCTTTAGTTACATTTTCAGCATGCTTACCTTCCACACCAAGAAAACAGAATTCAACTCAGGTATTTAACACATTCAGAACATTAAGAGCACAATGCTCTCAAGATCTGTTCTTGAACAAGTAGATTTCCTCACATAATACTTCACCAAAATATCTTGGCATAAACTAACGTTGCACCAGGTGCCAGGTTTTCTTGCTCATTACTCTCACCCAACTCCAATTAGGTTGTCCTGATTTTTCAATGGTAGAAGGAAAAAAAAAAAATCAAGGCACTTATTTGCCCTCCAAATTATTGCAAAGTTGGAGGTTACTGAAAATCAATTTGCTATATAAAAAAAAATAATTCTTCAGCATTTCCCTCTTTCCATTAAAAAGATTTCTCATACAGTATTTCAGACGTAATTTTTTTACTGCATAATTTCAAATCTCCATTTACGGAATGATTTTGTGCAAAAGCAGTTATGTACCAGATCTCGCATTCAAAGTTCTTACAGGCACAAAGGAATACTACTTATTTTAGATGTACATACTGACTCACATCATTAGTAAAGACTCCAATTACTAAGGGTGACAAAAAGGTAAGTCCCAGCTCTCTCTCCAAACATTCGGTCCTCTCCCCGACATGTCTGAAGCTCAAATCCACTGTCAGGAGTTCAGTGTGCACGCACTGGGACATTTATTGTCGATGACTGTTTTTAATATTAAAGAAGTAGTTGATCCCACATCAGTCAGCACATTACATAAGAGTAACCTTATTTATTCAAAGAATAAATTTCAACATGCCATTTGCTTTTTTTGTCCCCTATCCACACACTAAGATTTAGATTCTTAATTCAATACCTGTATCACAATATGAACTTTCTTGAAATAGATACTCTAGTTTCCTGGGCACGCAGTTAACTTTCATTATGTTTTAATTACTAGTAGTAACTTTTTTTAAACACAAGACAGCATTGGGCTGCAATTCAATTCTACAGAAATATTAAAGGAGACTAAGTCTGCCTAACTCAAGGGCTTATTTGGGTACAGGCAAATAAATGTGGAAAAATCAACAGTGACTTAACCCCAACATTAATTTCTTTTGAACAAAATATATTCTTATCCCTTGCAGATTAATATTACACCTCTATACACGCCACTTAAAATTAACAGCATCTATGCTTTTACAGACCTTCTCTGACCCAATTTAGGCAGCTACTACCGGTCTTGAAATATTACAGTAAAAACATCACGTATGGTGACATTCACATGCTATTGGTATAAAGAGGCATTTTGTTTTGGGGTGGGTTTTTTTGGCAACAACTTGCCAGACTCCCAATACTGCAACACCATGTTCTACACACAGGATAACAGTATCTTTGAAGAAAAATAAATTGCAGTTACTGGTGATAGACATTGATAATTTAGCCACCAATAATCTGAATATTCTGTCTTTATAACATAGAAAAAATACTATCTATGACAGAATTTCAAGACTGCAATTTTGTAAGTTAAAGGCAACCCGTATTTCAAATTCTGGATGTATTTCATCAGACTGCTGCTTTTAAAAATGACTTCTTGGTGTACTACTTTTCTCAGTATGGTAATGTATCAGCAGAGTACGACGTATTTTAGTTTGACAGATTTCACAAAGAAATGCTTTGCTGCTCTGGAATATGCTCAGCATAAGCTTTGCCAGTGTTTTGCAAAACACTGCTTACCAAAAGGCTTGGTATAACCCCTCCTACAAAATATCAGCAACAAATATCCATTACAGCAACTCCTACATTACAAGTAATGTTTCAGAAATCCTTCTGTCATATCTTCATTTTTCTTTTTTTTTTTTACAATTAATTCAATTTCAATTTATTCCTGCTGAAATATCAGCTCCAACAATAATGCAGAGAATACCTGTGTGTATAAACACAACTATTACAATGCTTAAACAAGCCAAAGTAACTGACATTAATCTTCAGTTATTACAGCAAATATGTGACATCCATCTACTATTACAAAGCACCGTTAATGAATCATTTAGAAAACTACCCACAGACCTATTAACAGTCTTATCTCTCTACTGCATGCATAAACAATAGCCAATGGCTCAATAAATGTAAATATATATGCTTTATATTTACAAAATTTGTTCTCAGCAGTCTAAAAGAAGGTCCGCATGTTGAACTGAAAGACTGTCACATATATACACTGAAAGGAGCTTGTATTCAGCAAGTAATTAGCACCCATTCTTGTTATCTGAATTACAGATACTCCACTGCCCATATTCCACAATAAACAGAAATTAGTTTGATATGTATGGAAAAAAATCAGTAACAATTAAAAAAGTCCTGAGAATGTTATTTATAAGCACTAAAGAGAAGCATTTTTAAACATACCACAAGCAATCTTTTCCTAACATCAAAAATCTGAAAAAAAAATTTCACTATGGAGAATTCACACAGACATATCCATTTTGAGGACTCAGAAGTCAAAAAAGTTATCTATGAATAATGAACTGTTCACAGCACCTAAATGCCAAGAAAAATGATCATGGTAAATTACATCACATGAAGAATTCATGAGGTCTAATTTTATATTATTTCTAAGTGTTCATTAATGAACAAACTCAGAATGTTCACCCATAAAAAAGAATTTAGATAAATAATGCAAAGCTCTTACTTTATCTAAAAAGGCTCTTTAATTAGCATTGCAAGTTGTTTGCTCTTACAAGTGAAAACAAATGGTGCCATGGCAGAGGTCCCATAGCCATCTCCACAGAACAAGGATGACAAAAGGAGAAACAAACAAAACCTCTCAAAGAAAAGCAGCGCAGATTCACAACGGTTTTCCTTCTATAATGAGAAACAGGCTTTAACTCCCAGCTTATCGCCTCTTTCAAATAAAGTCAGCACAGCACAGGGCTCGGTCCCACAAGAACTTTTCTGCAGGTGAGAAGAGCTCAATTTAGAGGAGCTGCCCAACCCATCCATCCATAGCCCTCCTCCCACCTGCTGATCTGTATCTGAACAGCCATGCCAAAGCCAGAAGGTCTGTCCCACAGGTGTGGAGTGGACCATACAGACATCCCACACCAGGTCCCCCAGCCCCGGCCCAGCATTTGGGGGGGATGAAGCACACCTCTGTTTTTGCAGAATGAGGCACTGGGCCATAAAGCCTTCAGGACAGATCATGTCGTCTTCCCATAGGAGTGTTCAAAATAAGTGATTTTAAGTATTCAGTGGTTTCAAAACAACTCCATCCGGAGCGAGAAGGAGGGGCAGCTGGGCCTCACGTACATGTTATGTGGGCTTCTCTCCGAAGTGACCTTAGGAGAGGCAAACGATGCTGTGCAGCTCCACTACAGATTTCTTCTCCATAACACAACTGACAAATTTCACTGTCAATTACATTTTTATTAAAGCTTATGTACTCCACAACTAGACTTTGCTATTATTTACCTAATAAATACATCATGAACATGAAATAAAGGAGGAAAATGAAGCTTTTGAGTAACTCTGCCTGGAGGCAAATCCAATACCCCAGAAACAAATCATTATCTAACCCTCCATACTTTGACATGCTCCCTACTCACACACACTTCTACATGCTCCATCTCCACCTTCCTTCAAGTCAGTCATATTTAATATTTTAAATATAGATGTAGCTGAAAGTCTCAGCTCTGAAAACTAGCAGTCTCTGGCTCTCGCGGCAGGGATACAGTCTTCTTACAAAATCTCGGTTTCGGAGCACGCTGCGCTCAGGTTGAAATGGCATTCGAACATTTTCAGCAAGTTCCCATTTATGGGTGCCACAATAATTGTACAGAGCACATCCAAACGGAGAAGACAAAATGCATTCGTTTTAAGAGGCAAGCTTCAGTTCAAATATAAAGGAGAAAATTATTTTCCTTACTAGCTAAATTTATCCTGATCTAAGTCCATTACAGGCTTTTGCATGAATATGCTATAACAAAATATTCTGTCTGTGAAATGAATGCAAAGTTTATCGGCAGTACTACTTGTTATCACAGCAGTACCTGAAGGATATATAACTGGTATCAGCACCAAGTTGTGCTAGATACTGTACAAATGGGTAGTAAGGGATGGGACTGCCGCTGCACCAACACAGCAACAAAAAATAGAAAGGCAAAACCTGTTATTTTTATTCCAAGTTTTGCAGAAGGGAAAAATCAAACCAGAATAAAGTATCCAGGCAAACTGCTGAAGTTGTACAGTAAGCTGTGACAGCTCCATAACACAATACCCTATCCCCGGCCCCGTGGTAAGGTCACCACTCCTAACAACTTTTTCAAAAAGCAAAGAAGCATTATGATGCTCCAAATTGCATTTTTTTTTTCTTTTGAGAGTTTCAGATAAATGTATCTTCTGTTCCCATGAAGTATGGACTCTACAGTATTGCCTTTGATTTCAAGGACAAGTGGGGAAAAAAGGAGACATGAAAATAAGTCACAACCATTTCCATGCCAGTAACTACTAAGGTATCAGTAGAGGAAACCACCGTCCAC
This sequence comes from Himantopus leucocephalus, assembly GCA_003993805.1. Taxonomy (NCBI): domain Eukaryota; kingdom Metazoa; phylum Chordata; class Aves; order Charadriiformes; family Recurvirostridae; genus Himantopus; species Himantopus leucocephalus. The sequence continues at coordinate 25,631,003 of RSEF01000008.1, read as the reverse complement.
AACCACAAGACAGGAACAAAGGCATCTGTCACATACTTCATATGGTCTCTTACCCTTCCTGCAGGTACTCCGAGACTGAGAAATTGGAGAACTACAATTAGCATACATACAGCTTGGCACTCCCCCAAGCCCAGAGGACTGGGCAGTAGACGCGTGTGGGGAGTAGATGCATGGTCAAGCACTCCACGCACAGCAACTTCTGGGAAGCATGACAGAAGTGCTACACTGCACATTTGTAAGGACAAAACCACTCTTCCAGAAGCAGAATACAGTTATAGCTCTATTACGTATTACCTCAACTCACAGTATTTGAGGTTCTTTATGAACTTCTACTGGGCTTCATTTACAATCACCATTTCCAGCTTCGTCACTTCTTGCGATGACTATGGAGAAACTATGCGTGTTTGAAACCTCAGAGGTGTTTGGCTCTATTCTTCAGTGTTCTCCAAATGTCTTAATGAAAGTCTACAGCAAACGTGCTCAACAGCACTAATGAAACAGTAAGTGGGGAAAACTAGTATAATAGGTGATGGTCACAGAAATTTCCTACATACCCCTCTTATCAGGGTCATCCCTTACCCTAGGACAAGCTTACTTCTGGAAAGCCAGCCAGCTATCCCTTCTTCAGTTAGACTGGTATCACCAGAATTTGCTCGTAATCATTTCTGCTATTAATCATAATTTACACATGAAGATATGGGAGAATACAGCCTTGATTTCAGAGCATTCAGACACCACTTTGGAAGGCAACTTTGGAGAAAGCCATCATTGGAAACACCTGAAGAGGAAAACAGATGCATCCCCAGTCTATTAGATGGGTTACACTATTAGCTCAGGTTAAAACCCCTTACAGCCCCCTGTGTCCCACACACCACTGACTGTAACAAAGGCTGGTGGGAGGGGGGTGTCCTACTTCTGTGCTGGGACACAGCCATCAATAGCTCCTGCCCACCCCCGTCCCCAGGGGTCACCGGCCACCTCCGCTCAAAGGTCTGTACCATTTTTAAACCTGAACAAAGGCAACGTGGTCAGGCTCTGCCTTCTGAAGGAACACCTATTTCATCTTCAATCACCCTTCTGCCAAATTCGTACCAGGCAACTCTGTACCTGAAATTTTACAAGGGCTTTATTTTATTTATTTCATCATTCTGGATTGCTCCTTATTCCCTCCTGGCTTTTCATCTGGATCTACTACTTGTTCTTTCAAGATGCATATGAAGACCAAAGTAGTCTGAAAAAAACTAATCTCAACAATAAGATGACATCTTTCTTTGATTGATTCTCCAAGCCAAAATTCGATGAAAACATCCTCTTTCTCCGTGGATTGCATTTTATTAGGCAGACACCACAAAGGCAAGAGGTCTCCCAGTGACTGCCAGTACCTCTTGAAAAGGAGGCTGTGACTAACAAAAGCTGTATTTAAAAATCTGTGCTAGCACGGTGATAAAAAAAGAAACACACCAAAAACATTAAGTCTATGAGGCAAACCCTGAAAGATTGGAGAGGGCTTCTCAAAAGCCTGGATACTAGTTAATACTAATACAAGAATATGGTAGAGACCAACATCTAAGACAGATCCTCAGTCTAAAGGACATACAGCCTAAAAACACACTGAAATGAAAGCAAAGGAGTTTGAGAGTTTTTCTATTTTTGGTTACTTCCTGAATTTTATTTTTAGCTCAGAGTTTTGTTTCCTAATCACTACCTACTTGTTTAGTTTACTGACTATATTACTGAGTTATATATTACTAATCTATAACTGAATTATATGACTGACTCAGGAATATGTATGTTGCACTGTGTACTGACGCACGGATTCCCACGGGTACGTACACGTTCGTGTAAGAAGGAGACAGCTGCAAGTCTTCAGCTGCTGTAGACCTGTCACAATTCCACTTTATGTTTTTCCCTTTAAGAAAATAATCTAGAATCATTTGCAACCCAAGAGTTGAGACAGTGAAAGCTGTACTACAAGCCATACTGAAACCTAAAAATGTCTACTTACCAGAAGGCACAGCAAAGCAAGGACAGAGCAGGCTCTCCATGAAGCCTAGGAACATCCAACCCCCCACCGCTGTTGCTTCTACTGAAATTGTAGAAACGAAAGCTACAATTTTCAGAAGCCCTTAAGCAATTTAAGATTCATTAATGTTCACTGCAATGGGATTTCAGAACCTAAGCCATAAGTTCTTCTTCGGAAAATGTTGCCCATACATTTTTCATGCAAAGACAGGCTTATACTAGGCAGGGATGGATGGCTTAGCAAAACCCACGCCACAACCAAGATATTTTAAGGCTCTGTCCTCAGAGGACCTTAATGAAGACACACTGGTAAATGCAATTAGGAAACACTAATCAACATGTGTACATCTCGACTGCTGGAAACATCTCTATGGATACTGCTGCTTGCAGGTCTAAGAGACCCCAAAAATAGGACCTAGCTGAACATCATAGTTTCCATCTCCATCATTAGAAATGTTAGCTTACTGCAAAGTAACAGCACATTTATCTTAAAACTGAACTGGATTAGTAAAAAAAGAAATTTACAGCTTTTCTACAGTTCACCTGTAAGCCTACAGCCCTGTACCACACTAATACTGCTTAGGGAAGTAGTCTTTTCATGCAATGTAGGTATTCATTCCAGCTTTGTCTACCATAGGTATGTCACAGAAGCAAGAATTACTCTGAAGTAATATGGCCATCACCATCTTGTAGTCATGAACAGGTAATAGAAGTTGAAGACTTTAGAAAATTCTGGTGGAAGATGATCAGAAGTTACCTTCTAGTATGCAGGGGCAGCTGTTTACCCTGATGGTCTCACAAAAGGAGTATCTACACAACGGCTTAAATGAGAGTAAGTTTTAATGCACTGTATGGGATAAATATCTCAGTAGTACCTCAATTCAAATGACCTCAGGCATAAAAGCATCTATGCTAAACTCAAAGACCCATTACCACAGATTAATAATATATAACTCATCAATAAAGGACAAAATATCAAGTACATATGCACGTATCTGCCACAGGTCAGGCTAACGGATCCTAATGGTGTATCCTGGACATAAACTCTATTAAATCTCTGCACTGAGGATGGGAAACATGCCACAGGCCAAATCAAACACCCTCCTTATTCCAATTACTAGGGTGCCTCCTAAAATTTCCAAATGAAATCATACTGAAATTCACCAAATTCTTATTCAAATAAACAAACATATCCTGAACACCAAGAAACTAAAAATCCTTCAAGACTCCTCTTAAAAAAAAATGAGCAGACCTCATGGATAACATAGTCCCGGGTTAAATCGCAATTCTGCCACAGCAGCCAGCAGGAACCCTGCCGACCGCGGCCCCTGCTCGGGCACAGGGGCTTGTGGCAGGCTGGGACCCAGGCCACCCCCGCTGTCCTTGCACAACACCCATACATGAGGCTGTGATTAGGTGTCAACGGGCAGCTGGAAAAATGGCAGCATTAGAGATTTCTAGGCAGAAATGTCCTAACAGCCTAAAAACATAAGAACAGCTTACTTAAGCATCAAGAGAGCCAAAACCACCAAGTTACCGCCCTTTCTATTTGCTAGCTTTGCCTTACAATCCTCAGCAGTCATAAGTAGACTTTTTAGAACTTAGAGCTGGAGCCACTCCATCCGCACCTCAAAAAGAGGAGGACTCAAGATGACAGAAGTGACACCGTGTCATTATTAAAAGTAATACATCACCTAAGCATCCCTGACCACTGGGGCATTCAGCCCCGGTGTCCTGGTCCAGCCCGGTGCCGAAACGCTGGAGGAGAACATGGCTCCTGCAGCAGCCGCAATGGCTACATATGGCTGCAAAGCTTCGATAGCCACAAAGAACATCACACAAGATAATGTTCATTTTTGCATATAGCAAAGACTAATGATGGAAATTAAACTCAACAATTTCTACCCCAGTGAGCACCTCTTTCAGTAGTTGGGTAGTGACAAGCACAGACAATAAGAAAAGGATTCTAAAAATATACTACTCTTTCCCTGGATTAGCGTGTCTACAGTTAAATATAAACTGTGCTCTATAAATTATCAAACACAATGTCAAATTCTGAAGTGCACTCTGGAATCTCTCAGAGAGCACAGGAAATACAGAAAATGATAATTTTGTCCTGGCCCAGTTAGTCTAAAGAACAATATGCTACTGTGCTCGATCGTGGAGTTAGTTCCCATCAACCGTCACACTAAAAATGGCCACAGCCACCACCGTGGTTGCACACTGAATTTTTCAGGACCCTCTGCATCAAGCAAAGAGATTAATTCCCTGAACAGCTGCTCTCACAGGAAGGGAATCAACAGCAATACTGCCACAGTATAGCTGGCACACACATATTAGGAAGAATTTCCAGCATTCACGCTTTCTGCTAAAAATCAACTTCCCCCTACTCATCTACTGCCAGTAACTTCATTTGGAACAAAGATATACAGGGAACAGTATTAGAACTATTTTTATTTAAGGAGCATTTGTTTACATGCATTATTACTTCTACGGTGTCATGACTGTGCCTTCTGCTCTACAGAAATAACAGGGTGAGCCTTTGCCCACAAGTTCTGCACATAGTAAAACAGAAAGTCAAATATCAAGGATGACCAGCAGAAGATAAATAAAGTACAGCAATTAATAGTCACATTTTCAAACCCTTCAATCAAGTAAAAAAACCCAAATACCCCCAAATATCTCTGATCCCAAATGCAGAATGCATTAACACCTCACCACAGAGTAGTGACTTAAACACAGGCTGTTTCGTGCCGTTGACTTGTGAATTTTATATTATCTAACATCAAACTGCTGACGGTTATGGGAGTCTCCACGTCAGATTAGGAGGACTGAGAAAAGGCATAGTCTCCTCCCCAGATTAGCATCCAACTCAGTAAGAAGGTCCATCAGTATTTTGCCCATGTGGTTACTACGACCCTCTCAAACCAGAGCTGCTATAAACAGGTTGACCTCCACACTCCTTAAGCACATCAGACATCAAGACCTTAAATTAATCCACATATTAAAAAATCCTCAATGCAAAGTCTTCCGAGGAAGGTTAGTCTAGCAACAATAATTCTCAAAGTCACAAGTACCAGTTTTGCTTTCAATAGCAGTAGAGAAGCATGGACTTCTGGCAACTGCCCTGACCTGCAGCAGGAGAGACAAGGGGACAGAGCCCATTCCTGGAATTCCACATCCTCACTGGGCAGTTACACACAGCAATGCAAGAGGAGTCAGATCTACCTTAAATTATGAATTGCGAGTATCGCCATCTTCGCTCATTTTCCAGTATGCGGTAATGAGATATTCATAAAGAGAGGAAAAGTGAGGAGGACAAGCTTCCTTCATCCCTCATGTCCCTACAAAAGCTTTCCAACAGCACTCAACCTGGGAGTAAATACTTCGCAGTGCTCAGAAAAAAAAACATGGGCTACTCCAAACGAGCGCGCATGCAACTACACGCCGACGCACAGGGCCCAAGGGCAGTGCGGTTACCTGCTCCAGCAGCAATCTTTTGGTCTCTACATGGAGGATCAGATGGGACGTTCTCACCAAACATCCCTCAGGAAGTGAAAACCAGAGGGAGCTCTTTGGTTTTCCTTCCACGGCTCGGTGAATGCGGCCGGGTACGCAGCGGAGTGGCTGGATCTGAAGGACTTAAGCTATTGGAAAGGCTCCAGTGGCATCGCTGCCCTCTGCCAGCACCAAAAATCACTTACGTGGACAGAGACGCACTATGTGTGGAACCTTCTTGAAGCACTGCGAACACCACAACCACCTCCCGTAGGCATTTACGTCTGTTTTGAAACAAACATACATTATCCTATCACCTCTACCTCCAAGACTTCAGGACACTCAAAAGCCAAATATACTACCAACCCGATTCTGAAAAAATACTGGCACATGGCTCCAGACAGGGAAAAACACCACCCATAGCGTATAAGTGCTTTTATAGCAATAAAAAAGTTTAATATTAAAAGAATAAAATAAATTAAACTTTTTTTTTAGAATTCAAGGACATATAATTTCTCATCACAACAGCATCACTGACGCAATTGCGTGTGCCTTACTTAGCAACAAAGGCGTACTACAGAATTATATACATCATGACTCTAAACATTGTCAAAGCCAGGCTTCGCATTTTACTGTGCAACTAAACCATTTCCCAAAAGGACATACAAAGGTTTAGCTATCCTTTTTTTTAATTAATTTTTCTCTTAATATTTTGCCTTTCTGTCCCATTTAATTAAGCATTCCTAACTGGTTCACAGCTTTTCCTCACTTTTACAGGTTTTCTCCTTCATTGAGGTGAAAAGTCCTCACCTAAGACACAACCCAGGGCAGAACAGATTCTCAGCTTCCTCCCTACTTTTGGGGGCCTTAAAGAAGCAACATGCATTAGGAGCTCCAGAACAGTTAGGGAAAACATGCATTATTGGTACAGAAAATAAACATAAACCAAACACTGGTTTTATTGAGCCAATTCTTAACAAGTTTATGCAAGCAACGTAAGTGCTACAAATCGGACAATGCTAGGTAGTTGCAAGAAATTAATTGCATTCTCATTATAATCTCATCTGAAAGCATTTAATTTCTAACACTGATGTTCCAATGCTATTGCAAACTCTGAATACTTATTTAAGTAAACAACAAACAAAAGGTCTCATCTTCAGTGCCCCAAGCTATCATCCAAACCTGGTTATAATTAAAGGTGTGAACAAGTAAGTAACAAACCTACAAAGTCAAGGTTCTGAGAAATTAATGGGCATCACACCACTGCACCAGTTCAAATTTATCACTCATTATCTCCCCGACTAGCACAGTGCTGTTTCACATATTTGTGCCTCCTTCTCTTTCCTCCAAGCCTTTCCTGCCTTTTCTAGATGGCTAATTTTAGACAATTACTGCCTCTGACACATTGAGACCTTTTCTCCCTTCCTTTCTTCTTCTTGCTGTAAAGCTAGTGACCTACAAAAGCCCCCTGCACCTAAAATATTCCAGTATTTTAGAAAGCAAAGATTGATCATTTGAGGGGAAAAAAGCAAGCAAGTAGTCGTTGAGTATCTGTTTCTCCAACATCTTCACTTTACATTCTCTCAAATGGTTAAACGTACTCAAACACAACAGCTAAAGCGAGGTACAGGTCCGTCCGTCCCCCCCCCCGTTAAACACTGAATTTTATCAGGATTGAATCTCTTGTACTTGTTGAACTGAAATGTTGCCCTCCTCTTCGCAAAATTATTTAGAAAACACGAAATGTGCCTTGCTTTTAAAGTTACTGGGAAGTCCTACGCTGCTGGTAACTGGACCTTTACGCAAACAATTGGAAAGTATTACATTACACGAACGCCCTTTCCCTTCTCGTAGAAATCCCAGCATTTTCCTTAAAGTCCATTCAAATGAGAAGGGAAGATACACACGCATGAACACGCACAGAGAGATACATGCGTACCCATCTCCTGCTCCGTCCTACTCGGAAAGAAAAGGAGAAAGAGCAAGAGAGGGAGAGGAGGGCAATGGGGGAGGGGTGACTTTCCATCACAGATTAGCAAATTTTGCAAAATCTGGCCTATCCTTTACGGAGGTACCACGCTTTTTAACGTGGTCTCGCTTGCAAAAAGACTGTTTGCGCCCACTTCTCCCCAAAAACCCCAATGACATTGAAAAAAATACTGCATTGCAGTATTTGCCAGTGCATCGGAGTGTATCCAGTCAGCTGTCCCACAGACAAACAAATGTACATTTTAATGTGTCCAGGCATGTAAATGAGTTGTCTAGTGGACACAGATTGCCAAAACAGACAAGTGGATTTGTCAAGTTATCTGCATCTCTCTCCCTCTCGCTATAATATTCTCTGCCACTGCCCATTTCTTGCCTGGGGTGTCTGCTGAAATTATTTCGGAAGTGCAAGTTCCCAAAGAAAAGAGCAAATTCCCCTGCCAGAATATGGGACACGATCACACTTTATTTTCTTTTGAAAAAACCTCGGGGTGTGGAGCGGCTCTAGGTTATGTACCAACAGTACGACAATTACACAGAAAATAACCTGCATTTAATTAGTACACTCCCAGCATACCAAGTAGGAAGGTTGAGGAAAAAAAATTCACTGTAACCTAGAAGATATTATTTCAAAAAAATTAATACATTAAATATATGTAAGATCAACGCAACTGGATTTTCTCTCAATAGAGTCACAATATTTAACAGGACCAAATAAAGATGATGAGGACTATTCCAAACCCATTCAAATGGGATTTTTAAGTATACCCCTTCGAGCTCATTGTAACCATCCTTTGTCACAACAGCTCGGGCTCACTTTGAGAGCTCAAAAAGGTAAAATTAATAAAGAGGAAGAAAGCAAAGGAGGCAACCAAGCCCGTCAACAGTGGAGAGGCATCCCTGCATCTAACATGGGAACTTGAGGAGTAGAGTACGTGGGGACAGGATTTTAAACTGATGGCTGGTATTCACCTTGCATCAATATCCAATTGTAAAATTTCATCCTTTCTCACTAGTAGTTCACCAAGACAACAATTTTTTTTTTTAATAAAAAACCTGTCATGTCTAAAGACAACCACATTCTCTCCACCTTTTTGTCTGAGCAGAAAGAGGTTTTAACATTTTGATCTTTATTACCTCTAGCAGCCCGAATTAAATTTCACTAACTTATTAGCTATTTTTCTATATGAGGATCTACAATGCAATCTTTTATATGCAAAAAGAAAATGTCACTATGTACATGCAGGCTGTATTCATTAATATAATCTTAAAACAAAGAAAAGAGGAAGATCAGGGCAGGAACACGTGCGCCATAAAACAAGGATTACATTATTTTAAAATCTTTGTAGAAACACCAAATTGAACAGAAAATGAAAATGTAACTACTAGCTGACGGCTCTTAAAACAAACAATGCAGCTGTGTATAATAAAAGGCACCCTTATTTATTGTCATGACTAAGTTAACAGATTTAGAACACAGTATCTCTGTTTTGGACAGAGGAAAAATTATTTTAGTCTCACGTACAACTACAATGCATGTCAGAATACATCTCTCTGCACATGCACAGGCTGTAAAATACAGAATTTTACACACACACCCTTCAAGGTTCCCCCCCCCATTGTAAAGCAGTGCAGTTTTCAGAGGACCATTCAATTACTTCTTCACAGAAAGGACTGCAGCAGAAGCAATACTTAAAACAAAGCAAATTAAAAGGGGGATTTAATTTCTTTTTATTCCTATTTAAACTAAGCACGACCATTCCTGCCAGAACTTGCATGCAAAGTAATCCTGCACCAGAGAAAGGAAGAAAGTAAAAATATCTGAAAATCTGAAGACAGAAAGGAAGGCGTGTTCTGTATTCTTGCTTTGCTTCTCTTGTGCCTCCTGATGTGTGATAGATGAGCATTTTCTGGGCAACCACATTTTTCTATCTTTTACGCTACCGTCTATCACTTACTAGTCTACTACGCTTTTTTAGCGCTTCTAGCACCAATAGCCTTGTTTAGAGATGCACTTCTGCTATTTCCCATTATTGTTCGCCACTACAATAAGAGACCGTCACAATTAGCAAAATATTCAGCCACAGTTTAAAAAGTAAAGTTGCCACAAGGAGCCCGACATTGGAAGCGGATATTGCTCCAGCAGATATGCAATAGACTGTGGCTAAAGGTGGGGCTGGAGACGAAGAGGAGAATATAATCTCATTATTTCCGTAAATTCCGCTCAGCGCATAAACCCTAGGATATGGTGAACTCCCCTGAACTGATTATTCTGCCATATAACCATCTGATTTTGTAAAAATACCAATATCACTTAACACAAAATCACTGCTTAGGGTAAATTCATTCTACCTACTGTTCTCATAGGGACATTTGCTGGAAAATTCTAAGAAATGATTTGCAGAAGCTATCAGCTGTGGGAGTTCACTATTATACCTCTGTCAACTTCATTCAATATAATTTACATTTTTTTTTATACTGCCTCACAGGATTCCTTGCAATTTTTTGCACGTACAATTTCACAGCAGGGAGGGGGAAAGGCAAAAAAAAAAAGAAAGATAACCCTTCTTTTGCAGAGGAGAAAGAACAGATGCTTAAAACCAGATTTCTAGAAATCACTGTAAGCCTGAGCCAGAAATGTAATTAACACCTATTTATAAAGAATAATTAAAGTTGTGACTGCCACAAAGAACAGCAGANTTTTTTTTTTTTTTTTTTTTTGTTTTTTTTTTTTTTTTTTTTTTTTTTTTACACTGTTTGCAGTATTCCCACATGATTGCCACCTGCTCCCCCACTCAGCTTCCCCTATGCTCGTTTCCCCGGCAACCTTTCATTGGCTTTTCCTCCCAGCTATCGCTTTCAGTTCGGCTGCTCAGTCTAATCTTATTTGTTTTACACCCATCAAAACAAGCAGCCAGACAAAGACAATCCTGTAAGAATGGGAAAAGACCGTCGCTTTGTTTCCCCGGTTATAATAAATATCCGCAGCAAAAGTCTGCAAAATGTTAAATTAAGGGGAAAGGGGGGGGGAGGAATGGATGGATGGATGGATGGATGGGGACACCCCCTCCCCAGCATCCCGTGGGGCTGGCAGGAGGGATGGGTATTGTGCGGGTTGGGTCCCAGCCCCCACCCCGGGTCGCCCCAAAGTCCCCGGCAGTTGTATTTGATCATGCCATTTTGCACAATCTGTAAGGAAAGCACAAAAGAGGGGACGAGACGAGCCCGGCTCTGCCAGGAGAATATCGTCTAAAAATAGAAATACTATTTTTTCACATAAATGGCTTTGACTTCTCCCGGCATTTAAAAAAGCACAAAACAACACTGCTCCCCACCACCACCCCAGCCCCCACCCCGACACAAAAAACACACCCTTCCATCCACCCCGCCATCCATCCATCCATCCCATCCGTCCCTCTACAGCACCGGCTCCATTGGAAACGCAATACCTGAATTCTAGAGGCGATTATTAGGTTTGTATTTAAGGCTGGTGTAATAGAAGCGGAGATTAAAAGGCATCATGGGCTGCCTGCTCCGCCAGGCACACGCGGTACGGTACAACGACACCGTGACTGTCAGCAGAGACCATCCTCGCCCCACTGAAATGCAACGTTCAATGGAAACGCCGTCAAGTGCCATCACAGTTAGACACATTAAATAGATATATAGATATATATACACACACAGGCAGACATATTCCCCCCCCCACCCCAAAAAAATAAACAAGGCTCTAATTTTATTTTATGACTCACGATCCGCCGCCCCGAACAAAAGAAATTCGCGAGGCACGCGAGAAGCGAGACAAAACCCCACGAGCAGGCTCTCCCCGTTCACTTACCATTTTCAAGCCATTCCACTCCATCTGTGATCACAAAGATGGACCCTTACAGCCCCTCACAGAGTCAAAAGCAAAAAGAGCGTTATGTAAAAGCTGACATTCCTTCTTACAGCGCGGCTGCCCAACGATGCAACAAAATCGACATATACTAGGCGCTGCAACACATACAAGCCTCCTCCTCTTTTTATGAGGTCATGACAGGAAACTCTTTGAAATACAATATGCAGCATTTACTGAAGCTCATATAAATCACCCTCTTTTAAAATTACCATACCTATTGCGCAGTCCACCAAAAGAAAATTACCAATCTCCAGGCTTTTTTTTTTTTTTT
>RSEF01000008.1:25606481-25618429 GCA_003993805.1 Himantopus leucocephalus | reverse complement strand
GGCGTTGCGACATCAGGTGCTATTGAAATTAGCCGCTGCCAGATTGACAATGTTAATGATTTGGTGACCTCTACAACAACAGAGACCAGATTTCTGAACTGCTGCTTGTGTCTAGTAATTAAGGGCCGGTTGAAGAAACAACACGCATCCCTGTATTTTCTATTTTTTTTTTATTTTTTTTAATTTTTAATTTTTTTTTTTTTTTCCTCTTCCCACCCCACCGGCGCAGGAGCCCTCGGCCGCAGCGATGTCATACCTCGGCCATGCTTCAGTGCCTACATCTTCTTACCTCCTGCGCGCCCGGCTCCCAGGTCCGGCGTATTTTAACTACCTTATCTTTTTCGACAGTTGCTTTCCGGAGAAATGCATATTTAATGATCTGCCTCCAGGCTTAAAGGCACAACAAAAGCACTTCGACGTGCATTTAAAGCTGCATTTATTTTCAGGTACTATTGATTTTAATAATCAACGCATCTCTCCTTCCTCCAGCCCTGTGAGGTTTTTAAAAATACATTTTTTTTTTTTAAAAAGTGGATTTGATATTGTTGCCACTTGACGCTGTCTAAGGCACAGCAGACACCTATTTATCAGAGCGCTCCCCCCTGAACAACAGTAGTATTTCAGAATTATTTCACCACCTCACTTCATTATTCTTCAGCTCTACAGGAAATAAAACAACGGCGAACTTCGGGCATTTAAAAGAATTTTTTTTTCCCCCCACAGCCTTAGAGAGGAACGTGCTTAACAATGCACACTCATTAATCCTGCACTCGCCGCCACCAAACTAACAAAACTTCACTTCCAAACAGCAATATTCTACCCTCTGCCGACCACGGCAAGTTTATTAAAATTTCTCACAAGTTCAGAAGCAATCATTTCTTTCTCTTACTTGGGAGTTATTTTCCTAACGCACATTTCGCCCAACGTAACAAGGCATGGCACCCTGTAATTGCAACTAACCTTGAATTTACGTTCATCTCAACTAAAGCGACCAAGTATTACTCTATTTACATGCATAGGAATCATTTAATTTTACCATTCACACATTCATTTCAACAGCTAAATGTATTTTTAAAAAAAAAAATTCAGTATCATTGCAAGCGTTTTTAAAACATAAGAGCTAAAACCGGAGAAAGACAGGATGGGCCATGCTATAAGCTCACTTAGCTCTGTCCTGGAGAAAGAAAACCTGGCTACAAACCACCAAAACCATTTTCAAAAATACGTAATCAGATAAGTCATTGTTCTAGGAGTTTTATTTTTTTTTTAAAGTATAAATATGCCTTCTGAACTGCTAAGCTCTGAACTGACATGCTGTACATTTTCAATTTCTTTAAACCACAGACACACTCAAACACACACACACACAGACTAAACACACCAATAAAACATATGAAATATGGTAAGCTTATAAAATCTAGCCACAAACAGACCAAGCAAGGAGAAAAATCACATTTAAAGACACCACAGAATCCATTTGTGGAATGAGCACTGAATTCAATTAAAATATGAACAATGTAAAAGGCTGCAGAGGATTTCTCTCACCGTGCATCTTTTGGAGCACATTTGTAGGTTGGTAAAAAACTAGTCAAGATTAAACTAGCTCCTAAGATAGATTTCCTAACTCAAATATTTAAGTGACCTATTAGAGCGAACACACAGGCATCAAAATGCTACAGAGGTAGTATATTACCATACATTCTTGTGCAAATATACACCGAATATTAAAGTTAGATTTGTAATGCAAATTTTTACTTAAGGTCTCTTCAGGGGTTAATAACACCGAAGAAGGCATCCAGAAATTATTTTTAAGTCTTCTCAACTTCAGCCTACTTTGCTACTATAAATTCGTTATGCACATCAAAAGATTCAGCCATTTTTCTGAAACAATAATTGCACGCCGCTCCTCTAAGAAAAAAAAAATTAGCTATCGTATCCGTCTATAAATCCAGGTACTCTGCACACTGACCACTTTCCCCAAAAGCACCCCACACACGCAGCCCTTCTGAGGAACGCTAAAACGAACGCTCAAACGTCCTCAGAGGCCTCTCTCTGTAAAGACAAAGGCAGAATCCTATTGTTGAAAAAAAGTCAACCTTATTCTCGTGTTTCCAACAGTACCATTTATCTGTCGGGGTAAGGGACTGACCACCGCACCACGGTTGTGACACATTTGTAAAGCATCACATTCTCAGTAACAGTCTCTCTCCAGCATCAGCCCACCAGCCCCTGAGCAAAGCACATTTTTAATGCAATCTTCCATCCCCACAAAAAAGAAAACTTGTCTTAAACAGCTAATCCAATATCAAAATGAAATCACAGGGTTGTTTCCCAGCCCCCCCCCCCCCCCCCCCCCCNGGGTTGTTTCCCAGCCCCCCCCCCCTCCCTCCCTCTCCTTACCATAAATGAGCAGTTTCTTGACTCATTAATGACAGTTTCCCTTAAAAGAAGTGATCTCATATCACTGAGCCCCTCTCCACCACGCATACATCCCAAAGGTTGCGGGTATCTTAGCATCAGTAGCCGCTAGCAAGCTCTCTCATACAGAGCCCAGATGGACTATACCAGAAGCCAATTCAGCGTTAATAACTACCTACTCTGTGCAGTTTAGAAGCCTTACGTGGCATAATGTCCTAGGCAACAGCAGCCGATTGAAACCGCAAATAAAAGACAACCCAATTCTCCAAAAGCATCAAAAGGAAAAAAAAAGATAATAAATTGAAGAATGATTTTTTTTTTCAAATCTCTTACTTTCATAAGATTAAACTGAATCCTTCCCAAACATATGAAAAAGGAGGAAAAAAAACAGATGCTGCCCAGAAAAAGTGACAAAATATTACCTCATTATTTAACAAAGCAGCATTAAGCGTCCTGCTGATTTCAAACATCTTGCCACAGATTTTGGTTAAGAGAAACAGAAAGAATCCTTTGCAAGCCCTCTGTCTGCAAAGGGTTCTTCAATTTTCTTGCGCACAACAGAATAGTCAATATGTTATTTCCCTAGAGTTCGCACATTAAAACATCTAGTCAGTGAGCTGAATTTTCCCCTTATCACACTGTAGACTCCTGTTATATGTACTGCTCTCTTTGCAAGATTAGCCTGCCCCAAACATGGCTGTTGTTTAAACTATTCTTTAAAGTAACAGTTCACTCCATAACCACCAGGTGGGCAGTGTACACAGATTCAAGTAACCATCTTAAAAGATTTTTCTTGGAATAGCTGCTGGTTGTGATATACGGCATGAATCCCCCCTACACTTATCAAGCAGGAGGAAGAAAATAAATATTTGGCACCGTTTTATGCCCTTTCCCCCAAGAAGCAAGCCCCCACACAAAAAACCTTAAAATCACTTCACTTTTACCACTAATTTTTTTTTTTTAGAGGGACCTTAAAATTTATACAGGAGCATTTCATTCAGCAAAAATGCACTAAATGATAAAGTCCAATCAGTTCTGAGAACAAAATGTAATTAAAAGGGAAAGCACGCCCATGGAAATGGTCTGTAGTGCAGAAGAAACAAAATTAGCATTAAGTTCAGCACGACAGTGTTCTTTCACGGAAACACAAAATTCAGCATGTAAATAATTCACATGTGGGTAGAGTCTGTTCGAAAATATGAACTATACCTTCAAGCAAATTTGAAGACAACTTGATAAGATACTGCTATGACGTATTTTGGCTTAAATTCACTTACGAAACCACTGTTGCACGCATCAGAGCACAAGGTTGAAATACACGGAAAGCATCCAGTTTTCAACAGCACCCAAGTCCCCCAAGTTATCAAACTGTCCCCATTCCTACAGGTCCGCAATGTCTTACTATTTAAGTTTTGGGTTTTTTTTTAATTGTGCTTTATTTAAGGTCAAATACCTCAAGGAATACTTCCATTACTTTAAAAAAATAAATTAATTCACTCAACGCTCTACAGCAACACCCAGAGGCTTGAATGAGATCGGGATCTTTGTGTTAGGTGCTGCACAAACACATCTGAAAAGTCATTTCATGCTGAAGGATTTACAAACATTTACAAGACTGAAGCACAAAACTGAAGTGTGAGAAAGAACAATAAACACAGAGTACCACAAAGCGTCTTTACCAACTGGGACGAGTCGATAGAGAATTAAGGCATTTCTGGCAACTACCTGCGCTATGGCAGAACCCAAAAAGTTATTTACTGAGGTTAAAGAATAAATGCATTCCACAGACAAGGGCTTCTTCAGATTTATCACCTACAAAGTACCATCACCTAATTCTTTCATTTATGGCAATCCTTGCTGAGTAAGTATATGCAGAGTAGTGATTTTCTTTGTCGGCCTTTAACTAATATTAAAGTGATGCAGTAATGACTTAACCTTCTTGAATATGTATTGAGTTTCAAGTCATCCCTTTTTATATGAGGAGAAAGGTTATTTGCATCGATTTCTGTTTGCATGAAATAAGCTTATTTTCTGATTCACCATATGCCTTGAACACTAATTAAAAGTGTCACTTTCTTCTAATGTAAAAACGTAATCATTTAGTAAATAAGGATTCTTGGCTTTTTGGTCTTTGTGATAATCTATTTAAGGACTTTTTATTTCCAGGTAACTTCAGTGCTTTGATTACCACGCGCTCCTCTGATTTACACAGGAGTGTTTGGTAACTATACTTTTTTCCCCCAAATAGTAAGGAAAAAAAATAAATCTAGACATGCATCTTTAAGGACCCACACTCCTCTTACCCCGAGGCAAATCCATCCAATCAATATGAAACCATTCACATGCCACCATCTGCCAAGCTGTAGAGCAATGCGGCTGGAACAGACCTCTTATAAAGCAGCAGTGGTCTCATTTTCAGTCTATTAGGGAAGCACCAGAGCTCTCATGTGCAAGGACACAGAACTCCAACTCAGACCCTCTCACACCAGTTCCTCCGTGCACTGCTGCAGAACTCCTGCAATTTCTGCTGCTTGAGTTTTCACGCTAATCATAGCAAGAGGGAGGAGAAAATGATCAGTAACAGCCCTATTTCCCTGCAGTACAAAATAAAGAACTCTGTTTAATTCTATCCTAATATGATTATAGCAAACCATTTAAACGCTGCTGCCTGCGAACTACAACCTGGCATTTTCCATCACCTCATTTTCCACCCTTCCAGAGGGCTAAACATTTACGCCTAGAACTGTGTTACTCTTTTCCAAGACATTCCTATCGTAAAGTTAATATTTAATTCTGATCAAAGAGTATTTTGCTGTTTGACAGATGGAAGGGTGCAGGTGGATGAGGAACAAAGGAGATGCGGGTGAGAGCAAGAGATGGATTTGAACTACAAAGTGATTTAGTAGACGACAATGGGCTGGGAAAGGACATTACACAACGCAAGCACTAGGGTTTGCCCTCTGCAATAATTCAAGAGCCTCTGCAGAAACAAGTCTCCAGTTCAAGGTATCACATCAACGCTATCTTTAACACCACTGAGCTCACACATAGCCTTTTCATCAGCAGATCTTATAGTAATTTAAAATATCCTCCACCACCTATACCCCTGGCAAATTCACCGCATGACTAACTAAAAAAAGAGCAACAGAAGAAAAAGGGGACACGAAGGGGCACAAACCCCTTACAAATGTACACAGAGAGAAGAAAAGAACTATTTTAGAGCCATCCATGAAATAAGAAAATGTGAAAAGCTAAACACGCAATTCAGTGATGCTGACTCAGGCAGAAAAGCTAGGGCTAAATTGTTGATGGCACTTAACTTTGTTTCTGTTGCCTTTCCTGAAGTCTGACTTTAAGTTATCAGTCCAATTAAGCAGACTACCCTTCTGTGCGTGCCTGTGCAGGAGATGGGATGGACCAGGGGGTGGAGAGAAAAACAGTGGCTAAACAGGTTATTTACCTATACAGTAAGTTTTTTTTCCTACTGTTATTTATATATACACTTGACTGTAAGCTGTTCAAATAACAGTTTGTTTAGCTACTGAGTAGTTTAAAAAGCAACCAGCAAAGTAAAACACCGTACCAACCGCCCCATGGAAACCAGGCAGCAGCAGGTGTATGACAGTACAGGACACTGAAAGTGTTCTTCAGGCAACTGCTCTTTAAGGCTAGTTAATTCAAAAATTTGACTCTTCCTCAAATACATAAGGTTTCACTACAAAATACCTGAACAGTCATGATAATCAAACACTACCCACAAAAAAAAGAAGAGGCTGAAATAACATACAATTTCCTCAAAAACTGTAGGTGAAAGAGATGACAGATGTGGTTTGGAGCTTTTATTAGTTTCTTTTATTTGATGATCCTCTTGGGAACGTGGGAACCTGTCCCTGCCTCCTCTTCTGCCCCTGCTGGGGACCCCACCGACAAGCTGTACGAGTTCTGCTGCTGATGCAAGGTACTATCTGGTGCACTGAGATGCCTCCTGATGCTGAAGAGATGAAATATGCCACAGATCTACCTGGAAAAATTACCACCTTTTTGATCTATACCCAGAAAAAAAAAATAAATCAAGAGTAGTTAGAGACTTAGCTCCTTAAAGAGATCTGGAATGAAAAGACACTAGATGCAAAACCAGACTAAAACCCTCAATGAGGAATTTAGATCCACGAAGCTTAGGCAAGTAGTCACAGTTCCCACAGAAATCACACTTCAGCTGCTTCTGCACAAATACGCTATTTAATGTTGCTTGCCCACTTTCTTTTTCATGCCTTATGAGATGTGCAATTTGGATGCTGCATAGCTGCTCTAAGTATCACAGACCAATTTTCTGAAGACATGTGTATTTGCAAATCCCACTGTGGATACTTATGTTTGAACGCTGGGAGACTGGAAGAAAACTCTCCAGGGCACACCGGAGCAGAGGTAACAAAATGAATAGATGTAAATAGCTCTGATGGCGAGAGAAGTCTTAGTGATAGGAACCACATCCTCATTTTCAAAACTGAAAGCTGGACATTCACGCAGATTTAGGCATGCATGTGTAGCAGTGAATAACCTCAAAGGTTTCCTGTGAGCATCAGGGAGGTGGGCCAGCATCGCTGCTACAACGCAAGAAGGGTTTGGAGAAGATGATTCAGCACCTTCCCAGCACATCTGATGGCCAGCGATGTCCTCGGCACTTGGGCTCTGTGCTCCTCTCTGGACTCCGAATTAATCCTTTGCGAAACACAGCATCCACTCAGTCACACCGTACATCGTGGCTGGCCAATTTTTCAATGCATTTTAAAGAACCCACAGTCAGTGCCGCACGACTGAAAAGCGGAAAGCAGCGTATGTGCTGGGTAAGCACGTTAATACAGCAGTAAGAGATACTTGCAATTCTTTTCCCCCTTCCCAGTTCTTTTACTTCTGGCTCAGGAATATACCTTTCAGTCCCCTGATTTTCTTCTCTTCAATATAGAGATTAAAACTTGTATTCAGCATGAGATACCCTAAATTCTACAGCTNCCCCTTCCCAGTTCTTTTACTTCTGGCTCAGGAATATACGTTTCAGTCCCCTGATTTTGTTCTCTTCAATGCAGAGATATTAAAACTTGTATTCAGCATGAGATACCCTAAATTCTACAGCTTGCTTCCCTACCACCGCAAGCAGGATTCAACCCTACCTACAGGGAGAGTTAAAGCATTTCTACATTGCTGTCAATTTTGTATAACGCAGTTAGCAAAGTTTCAACTGAGCACAAATGAAGGCGTTTTCAAAGATTTATGACTGCATTTTTAAAGTGTATTTACTTGTAAATAATGAAAGGACCTAGACACTGAAGAAGTCTAGACTTACCAGGGAGATTTACATGAGTTCAGCCATTTTTAATGTGCCTATGTATGAGCACAAAAACCCTCATAAAAAAAATGTGAGCAGGGTCTTTCAACCAGCATTGCCTAATTTTAGAAAAGTTGATGCATTTGCTTTAACCCAATCTGTAATACGGTGTGCTATACGGCTTGCACTCAGGCCAAATAATATCAATAACAAGAACAAAGATAAAAACCTGAAAGGGGGATTAATGTGCTGATGTTTCCAAGCTTTGAGACAGCGATCAGAAAAAGATCTGGGGAAGAGTGTGAGGTGGCTGGATCAGAAGAGAGGTGCAGCAGGAATCAAAGGCGACCAACAAGCAGCACACAGAAGGGTTACGTCTCCTGCAACTTGCAATTACACAGGAAGGATGCAGAACCAGGGATGATACAAAAGAGAATAGAGACAATAAAAAGTGTCAAGAGCTATTAATTGTCCCAATTACTTCTCCTTAGAACAGCTGGCACTTCGAGTATTTTTGTAACAGTAGGCAGAACGTAAATAAGTATTACAATTTCATATACAAAAAAAATATCTCACAATCACATCTGGGTCAACCCTATCACACAATCTATCCCCAAATGCAGGGTGCTAAAAGGAGAAAAGAAAGTTTAGAAGTGTCTTAACTAAATAAATCAAGCTTGCCTTATGCTCCGAGCTTACACTTGTATTTGCAAGTCTCAGGACTTGTCAGAAGCTTCCTGTGTATGTCTATTTTATGCTACTCCTTGAGAAATAAGGGTTTAAGCTGCCCCAACAAGGCACTCCCGCACTCAGGGATGAATACCCCCCTCATGAGCATGGCTCATACAACTCTTTAGTGTATAATTTGGATTGCAGAAATGACAATTTTGTAACAGTAAGGAGAACAAAGAAGGTAAAATACAGAGAGGATAAGAGGTAGAAAAAACAGCAGACAATATTTAAGAAAATACTAATGCTAACTCTGAACCCTTCATATACAGACACACAAGCAGGAAGAGCCTAAAGAAAGGCAACTAAAAAACCATAACCATCTATGGCTACTCTTCTTGCTTCTCTACAGTTTATGGAGCTGGTGTCTTGGGATCTGCACAACTCTGGTCAGGAAGCCCTGAGGTCTTCCTACCCAGTTCTCAGACTTCCACATGCATTTATGGTTTTATTCAAACCCCTCCTTGCAAAACATCAGACATATCTCAGCAGATGATTTTTAGCTTCCTTTAAAGTAGGGCAGATGAAGAACAATGGGTATTTTTAGCACTTTTTTTACATAAGGCGGCCATTCAAAATATGTTAGTAGCTATAAAAGTTGTTTGAAGGCTAAACTTTCTAATAAGTTTGGTTACAATTACTAAGCAATACATATTTGGTGCTTGGGGTTTAAGAGCTCTGTACATCTGAGCTGGAGAAACTGGCAGGTGAGCACCCAAGAGCAAGTTCCCATCTGCTCTGAGCTGCCTCCTCCACTGCCACAGGCAGTATGTTTTCTTCACTAGTTCAGAACGACTTTTAGCTCAACAGGCAGGTAAGAGAGGCGGAGCAGTGGCCAGGCTGCTTTTGTTTTCTCCAGCCTGTGGACAAAAATTGTATGTGACAGGGTAAGCTCTACCAGTCCTAGGGTAGCATGGATGAATTTACCTCACCTGAGGTTACACATCTGCAGGGAAACTAGTCTCTCCAAACCCCCTCATACAGGCAATTATGGGAAACGGTCACTTCCAAGGCACAATTTATCTGTCCTGCTCTAGGAATCTATTCTAGAGCAAGACAAATCACGCTCTTGACTTTGCTGGCTACACACTAAGCAGATCTCCAGTGACCACCAAAGGAGCCTAGGCTCAGGCAGAAAGTGCATCTTTGGTCAGACCAATGCTACCATGGGTTGACAAGGTGACCAAGGCAGATGGTTGCCAGTTGATGCTCACCTAGATGCAAGTTCCCCTGAACTCTGGCCACCCTGGGGGCTCTCACTACCACAGCGCAATCTTTAGTGTAACTCAGCACAGCCGTTTTTAAGTACAAGTAGTGATTTAAGGAAGGCAACCTTCAGACAGTCCAGGGAACCAGATCACAGATTGAGACACAACACCAGCACTACGCGTACCTGTAACAGCAACACAAAACAAATCTTGCAAGACTAATGTGGGAAAAGCCTAACATCTCTGGAAACATGTAAGTCACGTACACATCTTATCAAAAGAAAAAACCCACCAAGGTTTGTTTCACGAACTCTAGGCTGGATGCTCTCTCTTCACTAAGAGAAGCTTTGATTCTGGACTGTAACTCCAAACAGCAGAAGCCTCAAGAAAAAAAAGGGTTCCAGTACATCCAATTTATGACTGTTGGGAAAAGGAACAATCACATCAGAACAGCTACTCTGAAAACCTATCCAGCTACAGGCCATCACCCTGCAGTTTAAGAGTATTTCACTCCATTGCTTGAACACATTTATATTCTTCCAGGCAGTTTTCCTGATGTTTTATAAGGATTCCCCAATGCAACAACAAACAATCTTTCTTTTAATAGTATCACTGGATGAGTTGTAACCTGCATCTGGGGACACTCTGCTCTGCTCAGATAAAACTTAATTGTTCTTCTGACATCAAACAATGACAGAACTTTAAACTCACCTAATAAACGAAACAGGCCTCTATTTTTAACATTTTCCATAGCCCCAATGCCTACAGGAGCATGTATCAAGTAAAAAATTACTTCAAAAAAATGTTTCAAGAGAGCATGGATAACCAACATACACCTAGCAAGCAAAGAACGTATCTACTTTTTTAAATGGTGTCAAATAAAAGATTAGATTTTATTCTGCTGTGGTAGAGGTCCTACTTCTGTGAGTAAAGGAAAACCAGAGACCAGTGATGCTGTGGAACATCTAACAAAAAGTTTCACCTGCTGGCAACACTTGGCAAAATCCCCACAGCATGTCTGTATTGTCTCTTTCCTCAGTTTATTTCCTTCAGTTTCTACTGCCTGGATGATCTTTTGCTTTTTGTCAAAATACCAGATAGTATAGGTGCACATCACAGAATGATGTGGGTTGGTAGTAGAAATTTCAGCTCATTACCTTTTCAGTTAATGGCACTATTTAAATTCAAGACACAATGAAACTATTAACCAACTACTCCCACTGACCTCACTGGTAACTGGAAGACGGTCAACACAGAGAATGAGGCCAATTATTTAGGTGCTATCATCTGTTCAGGAAGCCACCCTCTTCAGCTGGTTCAGAGACTCTCCCAGGCTGGTGGGTGATGACATGGCTTTATTCCCACCTCTGTCATTTCTCAGCTGCCATATGCGAGGGCACAAATACTTCAATGCTCAGGAAACTCCTACCAGCACAGAACACCCCTCAGCAACCCAGATTATTTTATGCACAACAAACATTTTCTTTTGCTTTTTCCACTGACATCATGGTTGGACTTGATGATCTTAAAGGCCCCTTCCAACCTCAACAATTCTATGATCAGTCAGGACTTCAAAAGTACAAGGCTCCAGTACCCATCATCAATAGCCTCCATACACATGGCCTGTGCCCGTGACACCACAGACTACGAAAACTTCCACGATAAAGACTGCAGCTCTGCACATGTTGCTGACAGATGCAAAATTTCCCTCAAGTAATGAACTCCCTGAATTTCATCACTTGCTGTTCCATGTGGAATGGGCCAACCTTTCCTTCTGTATCGCAAGATCACAACAGTAATTTAAAAAAATCCACCTGTCAAAACTACATGCTATTGCACATTTCATAAGCTTTTAAGTAATGAATGAAGGAAAAAACCCATCTTGCCAGTACAGTCATATTAACTACACAAACCAAAAGACCAGATACTAAAAGTGAATGTTGGGAAAAACAACATGTAAGTGTACACAGTAATATCTTGCTCCAAATGCTTCCACAAGACCCCGATAGAAGTAATTTTAAAAACACTGCAATCAAGCTTAATGAAGGCTTTACTTTATGCAGCTATTTGAGAAACCAGAAAAAAATTCACAATTTCTACACAAGAGACTGCTTGTAAGGTTCAGATTAAGACAGACAGGCCAGATGCTCTGGTGTACCCAATTTGCTCATCAGCACTTTCCTATCTTGTCCACAAGCTCAGCCTAACCACTCTGTTACAGCTCAGCTGCTGAGCATCAAAGCCAACAGGTTAACAGAAAGGAGAAAAAA